>JANHGB010034695.1:0-33761 GCA_026283785.1 Coracopsis vasa
GGACAAGGGGTAATGGGTTAAAACTTAAACAGGGGAAGTTTAGATTGGATATAAGGAGGAAGTTCTTTACTGTGAGGTTGGTGAGGCACTGGAATGGGTTGCCCAAGGAAGTTGTGAATGCTCCATCCCTGGCGGTGCTCAAGGCCGGGCTGGACAGAGCCTTAGGCAACATGATTTAATGCAAGGCATCCCTGCCCATGGCAGGGGGTTGCAACTAGATGATCTCATGGCTCTTTTCAACCCTAACCATTCTATGATTTTACTCCTCTTTACGCCAGATCCCAATGAGTAACAAGTACTATTTGGTCCTTACATATGAAAGTAATCTTGACATAAATTACAACAGAGACAGTGATAACAGAAATGTGGAGTATGGTTTTCCAAAAGCAGAAATATAGTGAGTTTGAAGAGTGATTATGTGAGCATGAGATCCTAAATAATACCAGCGTGCCTAGCCAAAGTATATTATTAATAAAAATCTTGCCTTGTTTCAAGACTTGCTCCATGTGAAGGCCTTAAAGTAATTAGATTATTAGCCAGTAACTTTTAAAATAATTGGCATATGTGTATTCCTTCTCCTTCCTTTAAAAATTATCCAGTCTTTGCAATCACGTAAAGAATTCAAACAACACAGGGAATCAAAATTTTACAGCACATGTGACAGGAATAAAGGCAACTATTGTGTATATTACTGACATTTAACTTCACTTCTTCAGTCATTCCAGTATAGATTCAACCATTATATGTTCATTTTATCTGGTGTTGTGTGAAATCTAATCAGGATTTTATATATTTGACAATATAATCCTCTTTCTTCTTGACACTTCATTTATGTGACTTTATTTACAAAGCCCAGCATTTATAGTTCATAAACCAGTTTTATAAGCACTCTATGATTCCACATGCACTCCTGATCATTACTGTTACACTTTGTTTGCTATATGTTGCAAACATAGTGGCATATCCACTCCTTGGTAATTGTGTAGCCTGTTGACATTTCCACTGCAAACTGACACTTGCAGTTTTGTTTTGATACTACCTTTTTAATGGTTTTGGAAATACACCATTATAATTTTCAATTACAAATAAGAGAAAATCCTTACTCCACATTTTTTGGCCAGAACTGTAGTCTTCGAGTAACTGTTTAAATGCAAGGTAGAGTGTTAAAGACTAGGAAGCTACATTCACCAAAAATACAAATAAAAGAGTCATTATAGATGGGAGTAGCATGAATTCAAACATCAAACCAACATTCGAAAAATGTATATAGAAGAATCTGTGCTCCTCCAGCCACAATAAATGATTACTGCAACCAAAATGAACTGCAGTCCCTTCTTCCAATACTTGAGGTCATTTGTTTGCATTATTCATTTCATTAAGCAACTCTTCACAGTACATGATTCACACATGTTCTGACAGTCCTCAGGGCTAATAGTATACTCCAGGATCTGAACCCCTTCAGAAAGGGCCATTTTGGTGGACAATGCTCAGGGGTCTACCTAAGGTGAACAGTTCAAAGGAGTGGATCATTAGATTAATCACTTATTTATCTTTAAAGTACTGTGATCATTAGTAACACTGTGAGAGTATGTCCAAAGAGACACAATAAAAAGCAAAGTTATCCAGTACATGCATTTTTTCTGTCTAGTTTTACTTCAGAGACAAAAGGTTTGCATGTTACACTGAAAAAAAGTATAGTTTTCATAGTACTTTCTGATTTCCAAGAACAGCAGCCGCTGTGTTTCCTTCCCTGAAGTGTTTACTAAATGTTTGGATGTGTGGACTAATACCTGATTCCTAGAATATCCTAGAATAACTTCTGTTTTCAGTGCTATAATGAAGAGGTAGTGAGAGGGGCAATGACTCATTTCTGTGCTTATGGGAGCTGATATCAATGGCAGCAGAGGAAATACAAGAAAGAAGTGTTAAGGAAAAGAACATTATTTTCACCAGCAAGGAAGGGAGCCTGAGCCTTTTACATCACTGAGCACTGCTGATGACATGAAATGTCCAAATTTTCATTGCTTTTGTTGTAATTTCCAGCTGTTTCTGTTAGTGTCTCAGCAGAGCAGAGAATAATCAGAAAAGGCTGGTCACAGACTGCAAGAGCACCAACTAAGAGGATTTAGAACTTCTCTTGTAATGCTAAAGAACACCAACAAGGCAGGAAGAAAAATGAAGGCAGCATTTAAAGGAGCAAAAAAACTAATTGAGGTCTGGCAGACTAACATCAATCCTGGAAAAAACAGTGGAAAAGTTGGTACAAAACTCAATTAAAAGAGGCTTATATAAATTATACTAATTTTTATAAAATTATATAAAAATTATAAATTATAAAAATAATATAACATTTATAAAAATATTATCTGGACAATAAGATTGTCAAATTATGTCTTTTAATGAACTGTTAAGTTTAACTCATAAAGGTAATGCCATTGATTGGGTACTCATAGGCTTCTGGGAAACTTGAGACCAGAGATAGAATAGTACTTTCTGCTGAGAAGTTAGGATGATACAAAATTAATGTTTTACATGTTAGAAGCATTTAAACTGACTAACAGCTGTGTGTTAAAATAGAGTTGTAAACCCCTTTTTTTTTTTTCATACACCAGTTTAAATCAAAATTCTGATTCAAAATCCAGGCATGAATTTAAAGAGCAAAAGGACCTTATGTCAAAATTACCACAGATATGTGGCCTGGAGTTTCTGCTTTTGATTATATGTCTATAACAGTACATCAGGCATCCTTCCAGTCAGATGCATGTCAGCCATGTCCAAAACACACATGTAAAACCATGCAGCTCTGTATAAGGGATGAAAAAGAAATGACCATATTTTAGTTAATGCACACAAGGAGCACTGCAAAATAGTTTGGTCAGGCCCTAATGTTGATCATCCTTATGTTTTTCTATTTCAGAGACAGGAGACAACATAATTACTGCTTAAGATGGCAGTTAAATACATGTATTGAAAATGTCTGAAAATTGCCTTTTCTCTTAGTCCTTATGAACTTCCCTTCAATAGTATTAAATGCTGATGAATATATAATATGGTTTTAATGAGATATGATTAAATAAATTAAAGAGATGGGTCTGAAGCAGAAAACCGTCCTCAAAATGCTCATTTACTGACAGTGGGTTCAACTTACTGAAGTGCTGTTTTTTCCTCAAACCACAGCATAAAAATGAGGAACTCCAGAAGGCAATTCCAAGAAGCAGAAGCTAGGCAAGAACAAATTTGGTCTTCAAAAATTTGCAAATCATCCTTTTTCAGACAAAGCAAAAGGCTCAACTGTCTTTCTGCAGTAAAAGAAATCTTGATAGTAGGAAATACAAATATAAAATCAGTTTTAAGAAGCCTGTTTTCAAGTGCATCTGTAAGTGCTGTTTCTGTATTCCACAGTTAGATTTACTTGACTGTGCCTTACACAGCATAATATTCAAAAAGATTTAGGCATTGCACAGCACACAGTGCAGTAAATACTGATGCTAAGCCAGTGATGGTGGCGAAGCCAAAGGTAAATCATGCCTGATCTAAGCCAGGCTTTACATTGACTGTGTTTGTGAAGCAGTAAGTTTGTTCTGGCATTACTGCTTGGCAGTTGCAGTAACTTTATGTATCACATCAGGACTTTTTCGTATATGTATAGTTGGTTCCATTGGGCTGAATTTGCCTTTTTTCATTCCTTACCTTTTAGCCAAGCCAGACCCTTGCTTTAGCTCACTCTTTGCTTTGTTTTGGCTACAGAGATCTTTATCACCCTGCTTAGATGGCTGTCTTACATTACATAAAGGAATGGCAACCTCTAAAATAACAGCTGTAACTACTGATGGGACAAATGTTTTAATTTTATTTATAAACCAAATTAGAGATCAACTTGAAAGGTTAGGGTCTTTTGTTGCTGCGTTTTTTGTTGTTTTGAGGGGGCTTTAACATAAAAAGTTCAATTTTATGTATGTAGAAGTGTGATTAACATCCGTATTCTGACTAATAACTAATAAGTAATAGATGTCTTTATGCAAACAATATCTGTTGAAATGATACCGATAAAACTAAACTATGATGTGAAAGTCACACTAGAGAATTTAAGGCCCATCAGATTATGAATACTAGAATAAGAAATGACCCTAATGTTAATAATTGCATTGCTGATTTATTGGGAACAAAAATATAGTACCTGCCACAGATTTTCAAATGTTATTTGAAGAGCTACCAGTTAAGGACTTTAACTTGCAGGTTCCTAGTCAGAAATATTCAAATTTATGAAGGGGAAAGAAACTGAAATACAAAGAGATTAAATACATTCCTTTGTTCTGAATTGCTTAAATAGAATGGGCTGCAAAACACCAAGTTTGCCTTCAAGTACGTATCTATAGCCTTGAATATATTGACATGTCACCTGCTGTGTGACGAAGGGAAGTAAACCTGTATTTATACCAAGACAGTGAGGTTGTGGTTGTTCTAGACTCATATGCACTGAGGCTTAATTCGGCTTTAAAAGGTATTGGACAGGAAAAGAAACTGAGGTGGAGAATTAAGCTGTCAGGACAGTGATGGCCTTCCTCTTCTTTTGGTCTGTTTCAGCCAGTTCCATGTCTCATACTACTGAACAATCCCCCATGTTATCAGTATGTCAGACAACATAACAATGCTACAGCTATCACAGCCTTTACCCAAGAGGATGGGAAGAGGTAATTGGTGCAATATTGTCAGCTGGCCAGGTGAGCTTGACTGCTCCCACCAGGTGATGCAGGAGCTGGAAAGGCACCAAGTTCCCTTTGCAGAGCCAGGAGCAGGCATAGCACATCCTGTGGTGGCTGGCAACCAAAATGCCCGAGATCCTGAAAAGGTGGCACAAGGTGGAACTTGTGTCCAGTCTGCTTGGGCTGTCTATGGAAAACAGACAAGAAACCATCAACAGCACATTGTGAAAGCTGTGTCTTATTTCCTCAGAAGAACTCAGAATAAATAAATAAATAAAATTATTCTTATATTCTGTGTGTTGTTAAAAGCCTTTCTCAAATGAGCAGTTCTCAGAGTGCATTGCGTAAGTCTTCATATTGTACTTCCTGTCTGTTCTTACAAGCTGTCTGTAACAAAATAGTTCAGAGCGCTGATATTTTTAAATACTATTTACATGAGGTAACAGTCTTGCAATGAATGGGGCTGTTCACGCCTCAGACCATGATTTCTTTTTTAATCTCTCTGCATATTCAAATTGGTTATGTTAGATACACTTGGATCATACTGGAAGCATTTCATTTGAAAACCCAAGAGGTAGAAACTTCTTCTTTATTAGTAAAAACTGAGACAATAGAGAATAATGGAGAGGCTTGTATACATAGTAATTCTCTCCTTTGCCAAATAACCTTCCTTACCAGTCACATGGGGCACTTGGAAAATACTGCCAGTTGAGAGAAGTCTGACAAAAAACCAAACCGAACACCAAATGAAGTGAAGGCTAGCTATACATTTTTCTGATACAGAAGTATATGCATAGATGCCAGATCATCTGCAAATTGTTAACAGCCATCTTATGCACTTGATTTCTATCCATTACAGTTTAACAACTGACCTAGAAAGTCATCATTCTCAGTTCAGGAAGAGCTGTAGAGCAATCCTATTTGCCAAATCAAAACAACAGAAATGCTAAATCCTTACCTCTCCTCCAGGAAACAAAGCAGCGCTCGTGCAGAGCTCTGACACCCAGTCAAGTTACTTATATTGAGATTTTATCTGGTAGACAGGCAATGGAGGAATGTTCAGATGTGATCAAAGACATTTGTTCAAGCCATAAACTTGCCTTAGTATTGCTGGTTCTGCTTTTAGGCAAGCAATGTTAATTTTCAGTTCAGAAAGCAGTTTCTTTTGCCATCAGATATACTTAACACTATTGACAGTATTTATAGCATAGTTGCCAGACTGAATAGAGACCCCAGTACTGGAATATGCCTGCTGGTTATGTTAGAAAACATTACCTTGTGAGACTGACTCATAAAAAAAGTATCACAAACTTCATATTAAAGATGTGGTGTTCTAAACTAACTAGAGTTATTCTGAAATATTTGTCAGAATAGATTTCAGGCTAATACAAAGCAGGGAAAAAAGGTTTAAAAAGAGGGTAATACTGTATTGCAACTGGGAGTTTGTCTTAAGCAATATGGATGATTAGGCAGTCAGTTTGGAAAAAATAATTACTTTTTTTGTGCAAATCTTTTAAAGATCAGCATTTAGCCCATAAATTTTGTTTAAACCTGAATTTGTATATGAATATGTGGCATAGAACAGCACATTAGACCTATTACTTCTAGTAGGATATTTTTCACTATTAACATAGGACGTATTAGCAAAATATTCTATCCTTTATCAATCACAATTTATTTACAGTAGTAAATAAAGGAAAACATATACTTTGTTAAAAGTAAAAGAAAAATAAGGTCAGCTTTTTGGTTGATAAGGTGTTATCAAGCATTTGATGACTGAAAGTTTCTGGAATTTACAAAGTTATTAAAAGAAGCAATAATAGTAGAATTTGGCTTTCCTCTGAGAAATCACAGTATCTAACATTATGATATAATGGGAGTACAGGGAGAGGATTTAGCAGGGGAAATGGTATTATGCATTCAGAAAGTAGCCTTATTATTTCTCCTATGAGACCGCACGTCTGGAATGTTGATATCTGAATAGAAATATTCAAACCAAAGAATTAAGCAAGATAAGTAGTAACTCCGTACTGCACATGTAGTCACTTATACTACACAAAAAAAAAATATGAAAGTCAGCGTACAGAAATTTTCTTTAAAAAAATTTTGTGGCCGATTAATATAATTTAAAGCTGCATTAAGCCTTATAAAGCAGTCTAACAATTACTTGTATGTCCTTTTTTATAAATAGTTTTATATTCCTACTAGCCCCCAGAATAAAAGATTATTCTTAGTCTCTGTGCTAAGCAATCTGTTTATGTTCCATTTAGTTAATTAGCATACAAAACACCTAGGTTGAATTCAGAATTGAAAGTACTGTTCCTTCTGCCTATGTTGCAATTTACTAGGTATTTGACCATACACTAAAGTACACAAAGTTAAGTAAAAAAAAAATCTGGTTTAATTTGATAGATTTTGTTTTATTTCATATGCAAATAGCAGGCATAAGCAAATGTTCAGGGTTTTTTTATTAGGAATCCTGTTCTAAGTTAAACCATTTTTATAAGGGCCATCCATCTAAATGAGTATTTTTAAACATAGCAAAAAGTAGCCTGTTGGCTGACGCAGAAGAAACAGTGACCAAGTTATGCAGTGGAGATCTGTAGGCGCTTGGAGATATCTCTATCACTTGAGCAGCAAGATACATTTTGCCCAGTCAAAATATTCTTTGTTAAGAAAACAAATGCCAAACCAATACCCAGTAGTACATCATATTCCTTCAAATGTCAAGTTACTTACATTTTCAAAACAATGGTTACTGATTTGCTCAACACAAGCATAGTTACTAGCCTGTGGACTATCCCAGACCATCACTGAAGATGCTTGATTAAACAGGTGCCATGCTGGTTACCTTCCAGCCAGCAGGCACAAAACAGCTCAAAGCAGGAAGTTGCGCGTTACAGTTAGTTTAAGCTGTTTCTTGAGTTTCTTTAAAAATCTCCAGCAGCACCACCTGAGTCTTGTGATTTGACAAAATAAACATTAATAGCTTGTTCTGTAATTGCTTTTAATGAGTTTTCAATTTGCATCAGATAATCTGATATGCCTGCTATATAAAGCCCTGCAGCATACAAACACTTGCAAGCTCCTCTATAATAAACTCAAAAGCAGAAACTTAGTTGAGCTTTTTACTTTTTTTTTCTATGCTTTCATTTTCCTAAAGGGAGTAGTTTAGGAAGCTTTACAAAAAGTAATTTTTATTAACTGTATGTCTTTTGTAAACTGTTTTTGAAATTGCTTTTTGACTTGATCATCTTGCAGCTGAACATCATACAGTTGCTCCCAGAAATGTACAAGTATGCAGCCTACTCAACAAACAGCATGTTCATCTAAAGCTGCTTGGATATTTATAAAACTCTTGTTCAAATATGGTACGTTAATGCATACGGGCTTTATCCAGTATCAGCAAGAGGTATTTTTTTCAGGGCATATTCCCATTTATAAAACACAGGGGGAGGAGGCAAGTGAATTCTGACGGTACAGAGAATTGTTAACATAGCTCTTGATGTTTTAGTATCTTCAGAAAATGACATCTGGCTGAAAACAAGGTTAATTTCCAAAACTCTTGAACACTGGTGGACTTTGATTGCCCAAGGTTATATTTTTATGCAGACTGAATATTATTCAGAGTTCGACTCCTACTAATCGGTGACAAGCCAGGATGCATCTTGTCTGACCTTGTGTCACAGCACAGTTGAGGGCCAGTATAGGGCAACTAACAAACCTCATAATCAAAAAAGCCAACTGAAAGCCAAGACCACTTCCTTTTCTTTGTTTTTGTTTTGTTTTGTGGGTTGTTTTTTTGTTTGTTTGTTTGATTTGGTTTTGTTTAAAAACAAAATTCCTCTTCTGTGGAACTTCTCCATTGTTGCTGTTCTGATGAATAAGGATGGGCCATCCCTGTCTGAGGTCACTGGTGTTGCCCAATAAGCTCCACTTAAACCACTTCTGTGTGTATGGAAAAAATACAATTTTTTCTCTGTACAAAATACTAGGAATCTGGGGCACAGAAAGTATGTATATCCCAAAATATATTCGGACAGTAAGTCAGCTTATCTGCAAGAATTTGAGGCTTTTGGGATGTCATACAAAGGAACATTACTGATGCTTTCCCAGACAGCATTAAGTCTCATCTAAAGATTATTATTTTTTTAAAAAAATAATGCAAGGCTAGCAAGTATTAACCCTGCAATAAGTAAAGGCCAATCCTACATTCATTTCAAAATAGGCACAAATTTAGTTCCGTATTCTTTGGTTTTGTTCATGCATGTATTCAGAGGCTGCATTTGTTCAGAGCAACATGTTATAGGAGACACTTCAGATTTTTAACTCTAAAGAAGAAAATAAATATTTTCTTCCTGAAATTATGGTTTGGTGGTGGCATTGTGACCTATAAAGGCCAGTATAGGATCAAATGTCACTTTGACAGTTAAAAAAGTCTTTCCAAGTGAAACTGGTAGAAACACAAAGGGAAAATCTCAAAGATGAACACGACACGCAGCATGCAGTAGACTATTCTAGCTCTTGCTATTAAGCCTACCTTAAAATCATCATGTCTTGATCCTATCAACCACAAGAGAAATTTTTATTTTGAAGTATTTTTCACAAGCTCATATTATTACTTGTACCATTACAGAATGCAGAGGTACAGCTGTACAAATATAATAGGGGCAGGACCCAAGCCCAGGAATGTGTGTTATTTACCTGGGTGCATGCTCACCAGCATAATGTGACCCGCAACAGCTCTTCCTCTCACTGACAATATGTAGATTCAGTTCAGATGACAACACCGAGCACATCTTGTTTCCATGAAGCAAGTGTACTACCATATTCTGGTATTTAACAGAGCAAAGAAGAAGGAAGAGTATTGCTATCAGCAGGTTTTGCGGTGACTGCCTGTACCAGGAAATGGACTCTGTTGGCCTTGCTTGAACTACAAGCATACTTGTAGCCTAGGTGCCTTAATCTCAAACCAGTATCTTTACATGTTCAGTGTAAAGATGGTTCCCTCATCACAGAGGAACATTATAGCACCATGCTCATGACCTATGACCTACTAAGAATGGCTACACATCAAAGCAACAAAAGCTGAAACAATACTAGTTTATCACTTCTGTCTGACCTACAGTATTTCTTTGAGGAAACCTCTCTAATACTTATTTGAAGATTCCAGATGATAGAGAACCCTTTATGTACCTAGCTAATTATCTATTCCACATCTAGGTTGAAATCCAAATACAGATAACCAGTAAATTTAATTTTCTCTAAAGCAGTTCATGCATTTACTTCCAGAAATATCTCTCCTGTAAAGGTACTTGCCAATCAAAATTGTATCTTAATATGGTTAGTTGATATAGGGAAGACAGGGCTTTCTGAGCCATGAATTCCAAACCTGAAATACTTCTTGTAGAACTATCCTGAATTCTTTTCAATTTGTGAATCTTTTATTTCAGTTAAAGGCTGAAAGCCTTTGCATAATATGCAATAGCAAGACAATTCAAGAATTTAAATGGCTTCTCAGAATATCTGAGTAAATCAGAGCAGCTTGAGAAATATATGCCACTTTAATCACTACAAATAATTTGTATTTCTATTCATCTGCTAGTGCTATTGTCAAAATGGTTCAAAGTTGATATTTTTTTTTACTTCATTTGAACTAGTTTTTCCCCAGTCTCCCCAGAGATTCCAGTTTTGCAAAGTATTTATACTGTATTCAGGGGTAGGCCTTGAATTCAGATGTTGTGAGGGGTTTGTTCATTTTCACACGTTGGTCTGTTGTTGGGGGTTTTTTTATAATGGTGTTTTGGCTTTCCATCAGTATTTTGTAGACAGATTGATTTCTTGTTTCAGTATTTCTTTGTCTGTGAAATGTATCACTTTGTTCCCGTGTGTTGCAAACAACATAATTTCCTGGATGTAACACTCATCTGTATGTCTCACCTCCTTCACTGTCTTGGATAAATCACTGTAGCACTGTGCCCCTTTACCAATCTGTAAAACACAAAGACAGTAAGAAAAATAGTGTTTAGATACAAGCTCGGGATAAAAGTAGTACATATCACAGCTACATCTGACTTGACATATTTCAAAGCCAGGATTTAAAACAGGACCACAGTAGTCAAAACACCACAGAGCATCTCACATTCAGGGATGATCTCTGAACAACCAAGAGTTCCCTGTTGAATGAGCTTGCTTTCTACACCAAAGTTGAAACTGGCACTTCTGGCATTAAGAATCCATTCTTTTTGTAGTTATCCCTCTACTATGCTAGGTTATTTTCACTAGGAGCTTCGCTGATTTAATGAAAATGGATTAACTATTTCTCATTGTAAAGATCAGCTCAGTTTAGGATCTGCTAAATCTAATTTCTACATAAGAGCATGTCTCATCTTCAGGAGTCGTAACCTGAGGATTTGCAGGCTGGCTCAATGTCTTAGGCTGTGAGATAAAGAAAGAAAAATGTTTCTGTCATGATTTTCCTAAGGGACAGGATAAAATCACACAGTTTACAGCTGTATTCTACAAGCTATGTTCAGAGTTGCTAATTACAAGGAAGGATTCCTCTGGTCCTGTGGGGATATTCACAAATGCAACTCTAAATTAAGAACATTTGTGTAAGAAAAATCTAGACTTGATTTTGGCAATCCAGAGGTGATTGCTGTATGATGGGGCAGGCAGCATATTAGATATAAATGGAAGGATTTATTCACTTTGCTTTTTTCACTATTTTCACTTTGTGAGTGGGTGAGATTTTACTTTCTTCCTTTTCTTCTCCTGGATTGGCCGGCAATCCAGTGATGATATGTATAGTATTATGTTCAGAGTGCGTTATATGCAAAGACCTCATAAAAAAATCAAAGTTGATTTAAATTCTTACCTGCAGTCTTCCTGCTGCATTGCTGCTTTCTTGAAAGTTAATACTTGGGATGCTCACAGAAAGAAGGTTGCATGCCCAGTTAATATAATTAACTGCCATGATGGCTGATGGGGATAAGGTTTACAGGGGGTATGAGAATATTGGCACAGGGAGGAATTTGTTTTGCATATGTGCAATTGCTAGGTCTAGTCAGATTTGTCATAAGGAAGGGACAGAAGGAAAATCTGTGGTTATTATCTGACTTTGTTGATTATCTACTTAGAGCTTTCAGTTGCAATCCTGACATGTGACATATACCTGAAAGGTACCTCATTCACAAAGCACAGTGAAAATATATCTGTTTCTAGTTAGCTTGAAAATTCTACCTTTAGTGTAGTACATAGTAAAAAATACAGTTTAGGATGTTTATTAATTCGCAAGTTCATCTCAGATATTTGATTGCATTTCTTGAAGAAAAACAGCTGATCTAATTGGATTTGGGGTTTTTTTCTTCTTCCTTTTTACACTAGCACCCAAAACAACAAAAAGAAGGAATCTTGGTTGGCTGTACTCTTGTTCTTGCTCTATCTAGAGGCTGAAAAGTGTGAATCGTGACACACATGAAGCAGGGTGCATTGCATTTGAAAATTAAGCTGCTGTCAGGCAAGCCATTCGCTAGCTTGGCACTAACAAATTTCTAAGTGTTCATAAAACACTGGACAGTCTTTCAAGGCATAACAGTACAGAAGGCATAACATGAGCACTTGATAAGAGCTTCTTGGACATACTGCAGTCACACATAGAAAAAGGAGAAAGGACACCATTCCACTATCTTTGTTTCCTCCCTTACAAAACACGTTTGGAACCTGCATCTTGCAGTTTCCCCTGGCAACTCTCTGCTATCACAGAATACAATGTCCCAAGGCTGCACTCCATTACACTGCACCATCTTTTCACTTTTTCTTGCTGCATAAGCTTTAGTGAAGCCCATCAAAATTGCACAAGTGCCCTATTTACTGTACAGCAATTACATCATAAGAATTGATGTTGGCTTCCTATTAATTCTTGAAGATTGGCAAACGATCATGGAAGTCAACTGCTGTTCAGCTTGCTAAGTGATGGCATGTATTGCTGCCTTGCCTAATTACAGCAAATCAGACGTTTCCTGTTGTGGAAAACAATCAATCCTAACAAATTACTAACTCTTGGTGTCTGAAGGGGAATACTGTATCTTGAGAATCAGTTGAAACAGAGCATTGAAATATGAATTTCTGTAGCTATTTTATTGTTTATTTTAATGTGTATTTATGGATAGGTAAAGAAGAATTCAGATTAAATATTCAATCTCTAAAGTATACATGACTGATCAATTGCACAGCAGCAGCTCTTCTTAACTGATTCAGAGATGAACTATATTCAGAGCTGAATTTGTATACTTTTTTCATAAGCTTTTTCACAAGTATGGTTTATTGATGAGTTACAAGGAAAAATAAACATGTGGTAAGCCGTGCAGTACCAATATGCAGAATAGTAGAGGTAATCTACAAATAATTTGCTAGGTGCGCACAAATAAAAGGAATTGGCATTACCACAAGAAAACCAATCTCTAAGTGAGATTTCAGTGCTCCCGTTGAAAAGGGTAAGCATATAGCTGTTTCTGTGCACATGCATATTCTCTCTATTTCTGAGTCAGTAGTTTCCCAAGACATGTTCTTACACTGAGGGATTATTAGGACATCATGATAACTCCTACGCACACTCTTTGCCTAACTTCTGCATGCAATTTCAGTGGCTCTAGCTTTATATCTAACAAAACTATGGTTTGTGTGACAGCCTTTGGCTCTTTCTAAAGGATGACACTGATTTCCTTCACTTGTCACTTAACTAAGAGGAAGGCTGGAACAATCAATCAAATCTTTACAGAGTAGCATTAAAGAAAATAAGTGGGTTTAAGCCTTATTTTACTGTGTAGAATTCATCCTGAAAAAATGTCTTCTAACAAAAGTCTAACTGGAAAAAAAGATCTTCTGCTTTTTATTTTCCTGAGACTGAACTGAACAAGTGAAATAAAAACCATGTTTGTGACTTCATGCTTAAGAAATTGCCTGTTAAATCATGACTTTGCCCACACACCCCTGATTTTCCTCTTGCAGCTCAGGGAAGGAAGCAGAATTCCATGAAGAAAACTTCAAGGAAGTTTCTTTAATACATATGCCAGCAGCAAAACATCTATGAGTGTTTTCAGGGTGTATCAAAATACATATCCACTTCCACAGGAAGTTTCTAGGCAGAGACTTCCCCTGGCCTTTCTGGAAATTTCTGGCCAGTGCAGCAGCAGGTGAATTGAGAACAGCTCCAGTACATTGGGTTCAGCACTGTACTGAGCTTCTGCTGTGCTCTGCTGATCAGAAAATCCTTAGGAGTTACAGGAGGAGGGAGACTTTCGGGCCTGTTTGGGACAACCAGAAAAGGTAAGGATTCCCTCTGAGCCTAGGGGGAGGACTGAGTAAGGTTTTGTTGGAGCATGACAAGGAAGATTTCTCTAACTGCTGAGCATGCTCATTTATAATCAGATTGATGCAAAAGCGCTGGAAGGACTGAGATACATTGTGCATATCCACTGGGAGAGATTTATAGTGACAAAATCAGGTCTGTTCATTTTATTCTCATCAGTTTTCCTTTTTGTCATTGCATTCATGATCAAGTTCTACCTGTTTGATCTCAAAAATCTGTGGTTTACTCTAAAACCAAAGGATTGTGAGACTATATATAAATTTCATAAGTTATTTCAGTACCACTGAAATGGAAAAAGTCTGAAATATCTTCCTTGCTGCTCTTATTTAAGGTAGTTTTGATGTAAATGATATGAACTTGCCTTCTTTTCACTGTCTCACATTTCCTTCTTTTGCACTCCTCTTTAAGATTTTCTCCCATCTCTTTACCTGTCCTCCATCCAAAGAAGTCAATGTCTTATATCCTGTTCCCTGAACAATGTTCCTTTGCATGACCTCTACCGCTCTTGATTACTGTAACGAGCGTCTTTCATAATTATCATCATCCTGTTCTATTTTTCCAGAGCAGCACCCATTTTAGTGAGTTTCAGATTTCCAAAACATGTGTTATACTAGCAAAAACTTAAATACTTCCTCTCTTCCCAAGTAATGCACTTAATAAATCAGTAGCTTTTTCCAATGGTCCTGAATAAACTTACTGTTGACCTGATAGAAATTACTCAGCTGAGCTGAGCACATCAGCCAAAGTGAAGTCTGACTTACCATCAAAGTTGTTCACATTTCCGTTGAGCTGAGGAAATTCTCTGTACCTTGCAGCCACTTAATTTCATGTGCAATTCTGCTTTACTTACTAGGTATATTCAATAAAATGTTCAACAGCAAAACAATGAAGTGTTCGATGTGCAAGCTTGTTGCACTTTCAAATGCTTTCTAACTACTAATTAGCTAGTAATATCTACTAAAGAAACTAATATTTTCTACTATGAAGGAATCTTCATCCTCTCTGAAATCTCATAGTGCAATAAAAGAATACAGTAGGGAAGTGCAAGAAGAAATTACTCAGAAAACTGGTGGTGTTTACCACGTTGTGGGCCAGGATTTTGCAGTGATAGGTGCTGAGCAAACACAAGTAAAATATATGACCCTCTTTTTGACACAGCAAACACTTTCATGGTATTGGTGGTGCTACTGTGATATAATTCTGGTTTAAAACTATTTTTCAGTATTTTAGTACAATATAAACAAAAGATTATAACTCAGTTCCAGCCTTTTGACATTACTAGTACTCACCGAGTGTAGGTGTTGCTGGGTCCAACAGCTCTTTCTGAAAAGCAGTTGTCCACAGCAATGTGGATTCATTGTCTACAAGAACTTCAAAGGAGCTAGTGATTCCCCAGCTGAACCCTGCATCTCTGGAATACAGTAGCTCCTGCTGAGCTGCAGCTAGTGTCATCATTCAGAATAGCCACTCGCTCTATAAGCAGCCATATGGTGCATTTCAAAGATCTAAGTGGGTTTGACTTACCACACTACGTCACAAAGACCCAATTACAGTGCTGCTTATGGATTTTGTCTACCTGGGGGTATTTCTGTGATTCTCATGTCCAAACTGCCTCATTTAGCAGCAGCACAAAACTTGGGCAAAACTATTGCGGGCAGTCTGAATCTGCCTGTGTTGGTGTGGTCTAGCATACATCATGGCATTCCCATTTGAAACTATGGGGACTAGTAAATTCCTTTTTTTTTTTTTTCCGTGTAGATTAGGAGTCAGGGAGAACTGGAAAAAGTGGTCTGTTGGAGAAGGAGACAGTGAGCACCAAGTCTGGCAAACTGATGATTTTGAAACCTTGTCTCTGGTTGACCTCCTGGTTGAGCTCTTGAGACCTCCAGGAGCTATTTTCATTCCAGATAGCAGAGGATAGCTCAAATTTCAGATCTATACAGAGGTCTGGGAGACCTGGCTGTCCAATTCTTAGCACCATACTTTGCTATTTGTCCTAAAATTCTTTTTCGCCCAAATCCATTTCCTAATAGAGATCTAGATCCGAAGGTGGAAAGGCAATTACAAAGTGATGCAGACATGTGTGATCAGCAGGTCTCTGAGGGCTTGGGAGGTGTCCCACCAGTTGTTCTGCAATGCGTGGGAAGCCTGTGAAAGCACGATAGCATCCAAAGAAAGAGAACCAAGCAGTAATATAAATAGATACATCTGGCAGTAGTAGGGGAAAAGCTGCACAGTGAACCAACAAGGTGGGATCTTCCTGTAGTCATATAATGGACAAATTAAAGTCCTAGGCTGAATCCAACACACAAGCCAGATTTTGCTTTCCTTGCCTACTTCTTGCTCTTATTGCCCCTCTCCTTTGTCCATATAATACAATAAGCAAAGCCACTTTCATGGTCCCAGAACAGCAACTACATAAGAGATTCACAGTGCAACTAAAAAGTTCAAGTACAATACCTGAGCACGACTTCTGGTACAAGGATGGTGGCAAACCTGGACAGGTACTTTTGTTCCTATAGCTCTTAGTGGGGTAGAGATGAAAGACATGCAGCAAACTAAAGAATTCAGCACTGTTTCCTGGACACATGCTTGTTATTTATAATGCTGTATCCAAGTTCAGCCAGGCAAGCGTCTTGGGCTTTTCATGTTTGGGCAGAAGATGCTTTCTCAGGAGATTTTTAGTGCTTCCTCACCCAGTCACAGAGGAAAATCTTTCTCAGAACTTTTTAGTCCCAACAAATAATAAACATGAGCTATCTGGTTTTGCTTCATGATGTGACTAAATATGAGGCCCTGAGTCAGAATTGCTTTTTTTTTATAACAGCTCCAGCTGTCTTCTACAATGTTGTTTCATCCAGTGCCACTTATATTTCTAAATACTAGTTCAAATAATAATTGCAACTACTTATTGCCTCTATCAATGTTTATCTGGTAATTACAAATGAATCTGAGCAAGTCAGCTGTGAAAACAGGAGGTGCAGATAAAGACACATCATGCAAACTATAACAGCATCTTGTTTTGAAAAGTTGCTCCTACAGTCGTTGTCAAATATTTTTAAAGGAAGTTTAATTTTGAACTTTGGCATTTTGAACTCTAAATGTGTGCTAACTTCGTAAGAAATTACCCTGTTGTCTTCTGACCTTGAAATTCCAGGGATGGGATGGCATAGCTGACTGAAAATTGAACAAGGAGACTTTCACAAAACAATGTTTCCACAAGGTGACTAACCAATGTAAAAAAGAATAGGTACTTTCATCCATGCCTAACATATTGTCCTCTCTCTGGAATATGTAAAGATCACTTAGATTTTATAATGTTAATTTCTGACATTCTGAACAACAGCAAGAAATAATGGATGTGTTTGTGTGTCTGTCTGTGAATATACAGGGCTGCAATCCAGCAAGGATTTTGTTGTAGGTAGGGGAGTTGAAATTAGAGCTTCAGAAACAAAAATCAGTGTTCATGTTAAAATATCAGCCAAATCGGTTAGATCAAAGTGTGTTTCACAATCCTGATCAGACAACTGGATATCTCAGTGTGTGAGCTTGGTCTGTAATGATGCTGTTGTTTTAACAAGGCATCGGCTATCAAATCTCTTCTGATACTCATTGTGTGGCTGAGTTAATCTCTGAGCATTGTTGAGCTCATCTCCTGTGTGTCAGTGCAGTCCACGTGCTTGTTTTTGCCCTTAATCTTGGTCATGTTTAGCCTGTTTATGTATCTCATGGGTGAGACATTTTGCCTTTAGGATTTAAAGTCAAGTATACTGGAAAGATTTACAACCATGTAAAAATATGTGTCTCTTCTCCTTAATATTTGTCTTTGGTAAAATTTTCTCTCTTTTCTGCTCATTTTTGTTCTTTAGTAGGTTCCATTTACGTCAAGTTTGCCCTTATTAGAGACAGGTTTGTTTTGTGGTACTGAGTGATCTTAGTCATCACAGAAAAATATCACTTAGAATAATATCTTACAGAAAGGGCAATCACACTTCAGTGGGAGTGATTTGGGGTTCTTTAAGCATGCAATTCCTAGCATTTTGGTTATGTGTTTTCTTTTCACTATACAATAACCTGGAGTTTCAGATGTGAACCAAACAGTTCACACCTGAAATACATGGCAATTGCATAGAACATAGATTATTTTTAATAGTCTTCATTTAGCTACCATTTAATATATATTTATTGACCTTCAGGAGATGGATTAAATTCCCTAGTTTGGCTTGACCATGATTCCTAATAGACACTCCTGGATAATATCAGGAAAACATATTTCCCTGTGTTTAGCAAACCTTGTGATTCTGAAAATTAAATGCAGACAGAAGGACCATGAAAGACAGAAATCAGAGCTATACTGTACATGCCTCAGTGTTGCAAGCATCTGGGAAGGGATTGCGTATTTTAAGAATGCAAAGCAGGAGCACCAAGTGCCTGGTTTGCAGACTGGATCTGCAGATGTTACAGGGGAAAAGTTCTGCTTATAAAACAGAAGTGTGTGTGCAGGAGGAGGGTGGATGAGCTGCAGTAACAGGAACATTAATTGAGGTCCTGTTTGATGTCATTGAAAATTCAGCCTAAATCACTCTAAAAGAGAGATCTTTACTCCAAAATGTGGAGGCCTTTGGTAACTATGTCCTATCTTTAATGTAGCCCAGTGGCTTGATGACACAATAACTTTGTAATTATTGCTGTGCTAAAAAATGCATCTGATGATAGTTAACAGAAATATTCACATTGTCAGATCAAGGTACTACTGTCACAATTGTTATTCTACTCTATTCAGAACCACATATGTGTCATCAGAAGTTAAGACTGAATGCATTATGCACTGAATAGAGTCCCAAAGAAAGTGTACTTATTTCTTACATCCAATGCTATATGCTGCCTTTAAATTATTGGAGTTTACTTTTCCAATGTCTCGATAGAATTATCACTGATAACATTTCTACATGAAAAAAAATGGATCCTAAGATTTATAGCATTTTATAAGAAAGAAACCAACTTTTCAAATCATCATTTACATGTGTTTGCAAGTCTGGGATATATGCATAAATAAGATAGCATTAACCATAAATAAAATGTAACCATTAGGTAAGCTTCTGTGTGCCTACAAAAGACCACTGACACATTAAAACATGTATTTCTATATGCAATATTATATGCAGTCCTTCATAATTTCCAGTAACCTAGTGTCCTGGGTTCTTATATAGCCTGAGTTTATTATAGTATATTATACTGATGCATGGAATAGATGAAATCAGATTACTGGAGGAGATGCTTCTCCTTGAGATCAATGTCACATCAAGAGCAACTGAATTGTACATGAAGCAACTCCAAACAGCACATCAGTGCAAGGGAGGCAGGTGATAGGTAGACTGAGGAGCTAAAGGAATAATGATTTACATCACCCAACTTCATTTGTTGGGTACAAAGCCAGGGGGAAGCTATGGTCATGGTTACGATCTGTGAAGATGTGAATCAGAGATGCTTGGAATTAGAGGACTGAAGAAGGAGGAAGGCAGCTGACAGAAAATCAATGGTTTGTCCCCTGTCAATGTTGCCAAGGCAAGTTGTCTCAAAATGCTGCTGTATTCTGTAATTTACAAAATTGCAGATGCTTGGCAGAACATCAGAGCAACCTGTGTTTGTCCTTAATGGGTCTGCCTTTGCAAGAGGAGCTGAGCATGTACATGTTTTGTCTTCCTATTTTGCCTGTTTATCAAGATTCTGAATCCATGTAAAGAAAATGTGAAGAATAACATGATTGGAACTGAACATATTCTTTGTAAGTATAGCAGGTATAATCCATTAAAGTGGATAGCGAACTCCCACTGAGTTAAAAAATTTTATCCATTATATATCTTCAATACATTTCCAATGTTTTCATTACTTACCTACCTTAGCTAACAGTCACATCTTTAGTATTTGAATGAATGAACAACAGTTTCAACTCCCTTTTTTAAAAAAATTGTAATTGTGATTCTTTTAAATGTTCAGACCACATAGAAAACCGCTGCAAATCATTAGTATTCTTTTAAAGCAACTGATCTATCACTGCGTAAGTGTTATTGATTGTCCATTGCTACATATGCTTTAGCTTTGCAGGCTGTTTTATATGTATGTGACGGTAATTACGAATGTTTTTGTGTAAGGTGCTAAGAAAACAGATTATTTGAAGAGACCCTGTGTAGTGTTCATAGGCTATGGGAATCCCAAAACACAGACTACAGAGCAAGGAAGTGAGGAGGAAAAAAATAGGTGGACAGCTACAGAAATGACTGACCAAATCATCATCTGACTGACCACATCATCATCCATGAGCAAGTACTAGTTGCTCATCAAAAAGGAATGAGTTTCACTAATTTTCATTTGCATATCTCAACGTACTTTTCATTTTAAAGGCCTATACTTGCTGGCTCATGCTACCACGTATCAATTCAACAGGATAAGAAAGTAAATCGTTATTTAGCTTCATGCAAAAGATAAAATTCCCTTTGATAGATTAAATAATCTTCTTCCAAAAATGTTGGCCTCAGTTTTATTTCAAGTAATGGTTATTTCACAGACAATAAGATGGAAATAAGAAAATAATCTTCAGATTCTGAAAGACATACTGAAATGCCTAAGTGATAAAATTGTTAAAATAGATTAAAATTCACTTTATTCTACAAAACCCACTCTACAATCTAATTTTAACTTGTACTCAAGTATTTTCTTAAGCAACAATAAAGTCTTTCTGCACCTAAAATTCTTAGAAGGCAAGGAAAAAAAAGAGAGAAAAAGCAAGAATAAAGCTCTGTAGTTTATGTATGTTGAAATGAAAATCTATGAATTATATGCTGGTTTCTTCAGTATTTCTCAATAAAACATATGTCTGTGTATTTATCTGTGTAAAAGATGTGTGATACAGTGCAAATTTTTAAGTATTAAAAGAGAGGTTTCAAATCGGAAACTATCATATCATTATTTTGCCTATCTCTCCTTACTTGTTGGCCATAGAATATAAGATACTCAGTTGGATAAGCAAGGATTTTCTTTTGTATTCCTGCAATAATTTTTCACTTCTACAGTTTCACCAGTTGATACACTAACCTTTCTGACACTGCTTTTGACCCTTCAATGCAGAATTGTAATTGTGTTGTTTTCAACTTCCTTTCCACTATAGAAAAACATTGCTTTTGGTTTATTTCTTGTTTATTAACTGGTTTAAGCACTCATAAAAGAATTCAGTGGCAGAAAAGGAGTGGATAGACAAAAATTTGCTTGCACAAATAAAGGCTGGATGAAATTGGTGAACTATCAGTAACTAGTATGAAAAAGATAAAGTTTTAGGTTTGCTTTGTATGGCTCAAAAGTATCTCTAAACATGTTTGGATTTTAGAGGGAAGTTGTGCCACCTGCCTATGGGTAATCAGAGTGAAGACAAAAGTATTCATCACTGGCCAAAATAAAAGAAAATTCGTCATCTTTCAGATAGGAAAACACTACTTTTCGCCTTTCTGTTCTGAATTTTCTGGGTTGTTATATTAGGAAACAAACAAACAACGTTGCATACGGTCTGATCACTAAAACAAATATGAATCATTTGCAGCAACGTTTTCTCACTCTTCTTTTTTGATGCCTGGAAACTGTGTGTCCACTTCTTTCCAGATAGTGAAGTTCTTTGTGCCTATATACAGCATGTGCACAAACTACTTCTCTGCAAAAATGGCTTTGCTTTGACTTTTGGGGGATTTACATTGTTCTGTCCACCACTTGCCAGGAAGCCTGACTGAGAGCAAGCCATGTTGTGGTTCTGTTCACTAGTACTTCAACTGATATCCTTTGAAACTTATGTAAACATTATAAAACAGAAACCAGAGTATGACTGGACCTTAAATTACTTGATATTCATGTACACACTTCTTTTTAAAATAATTTAGGAGTCATGTCTGCTGAGTCAATGTCCACACTATATGCTAGATCAGTGCCCCAAGTTAATGGGCATTTGAAACTCTCTTCCTGATGCTTTCATCATCGTATGTGATGCCTCTTGAGCTAATATAATGCTGTTTATGTGAACTTCCTAATCCATAAGTAAGAAATTATTCCTATACACTTTTGACACGGGAAAAAAAAAAATCCATTTTATTAGTGATTTTCCCCATCACTAAAATCTATTAATAAACGTATAGAAGTAAATGCAGAGGTTTTCTAAAAATCTGGTCACGTTAACAAACTCCAAATGTTCTTAGGTTAAACCAAACCAAGTTAAAGTTCTGGAAGCTTACTTGTTTTCTATAGATTTAAATATATTGGACAATATATATCTGATAGAGCAGTATGTGGTATGTTATTTTTTTTTATAAACCAAAGAAGTAGCCTTCTATCTAGGTACTTTCTCCCTAGCTTTGATAGAAAAATTATCACCAATAATACAGAGAAAGCCCATACTTAATTCATCTACTCCTACTTAAGGACTTTTCATGTCCCAAGGTATCCTACTGTGTAAATTTCCTTCCTTCAGTACTCCTAAATCCTGAGGGTACCTATGATGGGCATCTAGATTCCCTTTTTTGCCTAGATTTCCTGTTCTGCCCTGTGAAATAGGAGGCTATTCACAAATCCACAGTAATGACCCTCTGCCCAAATGCTCTTGTGCTCTCCCTTGCCAAGGAAAAGTTTAAGGTCAGCCCAAATTGCCTACGAAGCCACTGTAATAGCTAGGATCAGATCACAGCTGTTATCCACAACCACTACCACTTCCAAACTGAAATTCCTGAACTGTATTTGAGTTGCAACGAATGTTATAAGAGGGACCTTTCTCCTGTGCATATATCCTTGGCTTTGCTCTGTCCAGGCAGAGAAAGAAAACTAAAAGAAACAGTAATATAAAAGAGGTTTTCTTTTCTTTATTTTTTTTTTTTCTTTTTCTTTTTTTCAAACTCAGCCAGTCAAATTACAGGAGAAGCTGAAAGGAGATTGGGAACTCTAATAGTGCATAGGGGACAGGTAGAGGAAAGTTATTTGCCAGAAACAGCTGAATTTCTAGATCATATTGGAAAAGAAGGTCTGACAATAGGTAAGTAGGATCAAGGCTGGAAAGCCAAACAGAATAATTCACAGATAAGTTTGTGGGAGCTTGACAGCATTCCACCATTGTAAACATCTTTCTCAGGAGCAGTGTAATCTTGTTATGACAGCAGTTTGTCAGATGAAATCAAGCCCAGAAGTCTAAACCTGCACCGACATGCCGGCTTTATGGATCAGATAAGTGAGGTCTACAGTTATATCAGCAATCTGTGTCCTTTGGGGACCATCTCGCTCTGAACATCATGCTCTTACCTACCTCTATGCTTGTCTAAGTGCATGCTGGGCTTGGGTCATTCCAGGGAACCCTGAACTAATCACCAGCCAGCAGCATCTTCTCACAGTTCACACAGGCTGTTGCTAAATACACTGAAAATATTTCACAGATCACAGGTGAAGAAGGGAACTGTAAGAGAGTCTGTTTCACAGACAGTGCACCAAGGGTGCTTCCAGCCATTCATTGCATCTGTAACAAGATTAAAAAGCTGAGGACATTAATCTGTAAATAAATAGGCACAGGACATCCGCATCTAGTCACTAGCCAGCCATTTCACGTGATTCAGCCTGGAGAAATCTGCCTTCAAAAGTTTCCCAACAGCAATATATAGAGTGTAATATATAAACTTGCCTCATGTCCTGGGATAAGCATAAACTTACTTTACATTAGGCTTCTTCGAATGTGATTGTCCACCCTCTCTTTCCTTTCTTTTCATGACTGCAGAAGATAATGCCTCTGCACTTGTTCCTCAGCTTTATTGTTCCCTGACAAAGAAAGCTGCAACAGACTTAGGAAACAAGTTTCACCACAGTCTTTGGTATCCTCAGATTTACATGTTCATGCTCTAAGGAAAAGTAGCAGTACCTTTGGGAATTACTGTAGCATCTATAACCTTGCATTTCGGAGCAATTTCGTGGGGGAGCAGAGGGATGTGGAAAGGAAGAGTCAGGCATAAATTCTTTCAGCAGTGACAGCAGCTTGAAAAAGGTGCTTTTTTTACTCCTTATTCCCACACTCTAGAAGTACTATACTGTCTCAAATGTCATTGACAGCAATATGAAGAGTAGTATGTGGTCCCATGCTGGACCCCTTCCTGAAGATGGCCAGGGTAGAAATAAAGAGGTGGGAAGAAAGTGGAAGGTACCTTAGGAAGGAGGCATCTTTTTTCCTCGCCATGTATTGTGCCTACCATTCTACCATGTGCAAACACAATTTTTACTGGCACTTGGATGAATTAATTTTTTTAGGTTTCTGGGAATATGTCTGGGTATAAGGAGTGCAGTTGGGATGAGGCAGATTAAGAAGTCTGTCTAATATCCAAGTTGCTTTCCAAAGACCATGATGAAAGGGTTGAAGACTTGAGAAGATGAACGTCATCCCATGGTAGGAGATAGCATGTCTTGGTGTGCCACCTATGTTGGGAATGGAAAGCAACTAGAGATAAATATTTAAGTGCCTCCAGTGCTTATGAAAGGAAGTCAAATAAATTACTTAGTCAAGCAGGACTACTCAAAAAGGCAGGCTCATAAATTTGCAGGATTCCTAAATGTACTCTGAGTGGTTATTCCGGAGAGAATAAACCAAAGTGTATGAGTCCAGCTTAGCTCTTTTTCTAAGAGCTATCTGATTGAAATTTCTCATTATGATCAAGTTCTGTGTTTCAGACAATCCTGCTAATTGCTAACCAAAAGAGTTATCCACTTGATCTGCCTGAATCTGCAGCAGATCCCCCAACAATATCTCTATTCTTTTCATTTGTATTATCATTCAGACTTTCAATGCATGTTTCTTGTTGCATTCTGAACATCTGAATATGTAGCGTAATCTCCTTCACCTTTTCCCTCCTGTTGTTCCTGAACAAGCTGTGCTCTTTGGTATTAGTATTCCAGTCATGTATTCACATGACTGTACCCTACCAAGTTTCTGTTATGTCAATTAAATTGTAATTTTGATCTTGCATTAAGTTTCTAGGCCCCTTCTTTTATTTTTTATACATTTTACCTCAGTATAGAGACATCTAGACTGAGCATCAGTTGGTTTGTGTTGGTTTGCTTTCTTCTTCCTCCAATGATACCTTGTAAAGAATCATAGTTTTCACTTTTTCAGGTTTTATGTCTAAGCCACTGTGAGTCACACTTATTTAGGGACACTCATGTCATCAGCCTGACAGGATATTTTAGCTCATATCTGATCCAATTAGCACATCTATGATGAAGTTTTTCCTTCGTTGTTAGATGGAGCCCATTTCTTCTCAGCAGTCCTTCCCATCCAATCATGTGGTTATGCTGAGGAAACAAAGGTCTTCCTTGTAACACTCTGCACAGCTATGCATTCTCTTTCTTACATGCATGTACTCATTTGAGATTCTTTGAGTAGAAACTGCAGCTGTCAGTGCTTTTAGGTGTCTTCATCTTTTCACCCAAGACACATCTACCTCACAAAAGCCACAATGACCACTTATTGACAGAAGGCCACATAACTCCAGGAAGCTGAAGTAATCTCTAGCTTCTTCAGGAGAGAGACAATACTTATGCAACTTTGTGGAGAACATAAATGTACCCTAATTCACAAAACGCAGTGTAATATTATTATTAAGATTGATGTTAAAATGTGGAAAATGGAAAAAATGAGGTTGAAATAGACATTCAGAAATCTCCTACTCTTACCTCTATACTTCAAAATAGGATCACCTACATCAAAACTGTTCATGAATGATGGTTGCCTAATCATATTTTAAAAATAGCCAGTAATAGGACACTGTGGATTATCACAGCCTATCGATTTCAGTACTTCACTCTCCTACCTTTACTTTTCC
Organism: Coracopsis vasa; assembly: GCA_026283785.1. Taxonomy (NCBI): domain Eukaryota; kingdom Metazoa; phylum Chordata; class Aves; order Psittaciformes; family Psittacidae; genus Coracopsis; species Coracopsis vasa. Next base: position 25,956 of record JANHGB010034695.1, read on the forward strand.
TTACATCAAAAAACTTTCCTGTGTTGTAGTTTACTTGTTCTAACCACAATAAGTATGGAGAAAAATGTATTCCCTTCTCCTTTGCAATTTGCGTATATCTATACTGGTAAAATAAACAGAGCCAGAACACGTGCCCAGACAATGGACCTTGATTATCCACAGTGTCATATTCCTAGAGCAGGCCCTCACAGAGTTTGATGATTTTCTGTGTATTACAAATAATACTCCTATTTATGCATTCCAGATTGCTTCCTATAGCTCCCTAAGTACAGTTGGATGAACTTAATGAACTCTAATTGATTTTGCAAATCTCAACTTACTTAATACTTTTTAATACATCATTTCAGCATTTACAGCACCATAACCTTTAGCATTTTTTGTTGAAGCAGATTACATTAGAATGATAGCACAGACAGACTTTTCAGTGAGAAAAAAATCATGACATATTTTGACCTCTGTAAAGTGATTTTTGGTAGTATCAGTTGTTGGTCACGGAGAAGCCCCTATTACTTCTGCTGGTTTTGTACCTGTTCTGTAGATCATTGAGAAATTCATTTTTCAAGAGCTGTCAGCCTAGCAACTTACAAAAGTACTTACATGTGTTTTAAAATTAAATGTTAGACTGTTAAGACTTTTTGGAAATGAATTGTGCCTCATGAACCGGTCTCTTTGAAAGGAATCCCTATAAGAGCAAATCAATAAAATTAAAATCATGAAGATAACTAACCAGTTATCATTGTCAACTGACCTCCTATCAGTTATCTTGTGCTGCTGTGGCCTCTTTTGCCCATGCTAATTGACCTTGACATATATTACATGTTTTCTGAAGCTTCAGCTGCATAGCTTCTCCACTGACAATGATGCGGTAATACCAAAAGTCAGGCTCTACCATTGCCTCTTGCCTTTTGACATGGACTTTGGCATGAAATAAAAGCCTGTGCGGTGGTCCACAGCAGAGTTCATAGGTGAGCACAGCTGGGCTGCGACCTGCCAGTGGAACGGATGGGTTGCCCAGGGCACCAGACCTTAGGGTTGACTGCATCTGTGACTCTGATGGGGTAATGAAAGAAGCTTGCTAATTTGCAGTGTAGCTACTGTTGACTGATAAAGGGATGTGTACAGTAGTCTGTCTTATCTCTTTTGCCAGGTTTACATTGGTGTGACACCACTGAATTTAGAGAAGCAGTTCCTGATTTGCTTCAGGGCAAGGACAGAATCAGGTCTGATTTTTGCACCACAACCCATACAGATAACCCAGTATCTTGGGTATATTTAAGAATACCTCAATACATATAAGCATATTTATAGCCTTTCCCCATTTTGTGAGGTTATTTTGGATCTTTCTGGTACCTCTCATTATAAAATATTTCTAGGCTAAATCCAGGACAGATAAATCATGACTCTGGTTCCTTTCGCGAGGATAGCATGCCTAAATCACTGCCACATTCTTCCCATAGTAGTCGTTTAAAATTAATAGCACATGCAGAGGAAAAACTAAACCCTTTGACGTCACTCCTGAAATGAGGAAACATAAACAGCAAAGGCTTCACTCCACCGAGCTGACAGTACGGGCGCGGATTGGTCTGCTCTCCCGCGCCTGTGGCAGTTGACAGCACCTCCCAGCCCTGCACGGCCTTCGGCTCGCTAACACAGGCAGGCAGACTGCAGCAAGCTCAGCTCTACCCCAGCCCTGACACTGGCAGAAAAGTGCACTCTCTTCCCGAGTCTTTTTTGCTTCTTAAGGTGGTTTTACTGGCTGGGTTGGGGGACTTGGGGAGGTTTTCTTTTCTTTCTTTTTTTGTTTTTTCTTTTTTTTTTTTTTTTAATTTTTGTTTGCTTTTGTTACTTAATTCTATTCCTAACCCTGGATGCAGTTACTGGATTCTGCAGTACAAGTCTTCATGAACAAGCTGCACCGCTTAGAGATTTCACGGCATTCAAAGGTCACAGAACTGCCAGTATGGTTAAATGTCTTGTTTAATGGTTGAGGTATGTACAGCAAATCTAAAAGAGGCAGCATGATTATTTTTGAAGGGGAACTAAAATTGCAAGGGGGAGAGGGAGCTGATACTATTATTTAGTATAAAAGATTTTTACTGGTGATTGTTACTACAGCAACCGGTTTTTGAATTTCCTCCCTTTTTCTCTTTATTCAAACTACATGAAAATTTTAACTTATGTTGATTTAACCATTTGATGGCTAAAAAAGATTGCAGAAAGAATTTGTTACTGTAGTCCCTTCTGACCCCACTGAGGAAACTGTGATTGTTTTTTCTATATGTTTTCCTACTGCTCTGTGGCAGGAGAGGAGACCTGGGACTTGGCTGGCTTAGATGAATGGAGAAGAAAGCAGAAACTCATTCTTATCCTGAGGGGACTGTGAGTTTGTCTGAGAGTTAGAGCAGAGAGAGGAAGAGTTGGAAATAAACAGGTCAAGCAGAAAAGAATATCAGCCTCGTTTTTTAGGAGTACATGTACCACATCGGTTTTTTTTTTTAATTCATGCTTAGATTGCTTTTCTTGGTTTGGGTTCAGAAGTTCAAAATTAAGCAGCAGCCTGCACTTTGACTTATAAGCATATCCTCAGTGGGAAGGAAGGGAGCTGATAGTCTTGTATCAGCATCAATTTTCAGATTGGTTTTGCTACTACAACAGGGAAAAGTGAGAATTTGCTTGGAAGTTGAAGTAATGTAGCCTGATGTCTGTTTGATGGCATATAGGTTCAATTCATATTTGAGGTACTGATCTGCCTTGAATGAGTATTGCAGCATTACAGTGGACAGTGTGTGCTACAGGAAACGAAAGCAACTGCTAGCATAAAACTAACATTGTTTTCAGGAGTGTGATTCTGAAATACAGAAGGAGGAGTTACTTGTCAGAGCTCGCATCTCTGTGTGTGTGTTTATCAATGGTCTTAAAAATAATTTCAACACAGCCAACTTCTATTGCTAATTGGATTAATAGTCTAACAATCTTCATATTTTCCCAATTTGTGAAATAAGACCTTTTACAGCTCTGTTTGATAGGTAGTTGTGGATATAAACCCTCTGCAATTTGAAAATCTGTTATTCTAGCTTTAAGAATTATACCTGACAAATCAGTTCATATAACAAGGAACAGAATATGAACACACTTACTTCATGTAATGCACCTCAAAGGGTTACAAAAAATAGCTACACTAGGCTGAAGCATGCTAGCTTAAGGACTGCAAAAATATTAGCTCTGAAATGCAGAGGATGTGATATGTGCTGTGAATGGACAATTGCTATTCTGCAGTGCCTAGTGGGAAAACAAGGACTTTGTGTATTGCAAATGCATAACTGCAGCTCCTCCATTTCCTTTGCTGTATCCTCACTGATGACTGCAGAAACAAAAAGGGCTTGTCACAGATAAACTCTTTAGTGGCCCATCTCTTTGAAGATACTTGAGGATTTTTTTTTTCCCATATCATCTAACAACCCAAAGTCAAGCTTCATTAGTTGAACTGTTATTCTGTAATCTCCATGCCATTCTCTCCTCCCCAGCCCTCCCCAAAGTCTTACTATGTGAACTGCTAGCTGTTTTCAAAAACTAAAGCACTGCTTCTCTAGCCCCAAGTTTAGAAAGGTTAATATAGTATTTGTTAGATGACTAATTAGAAATTTGTCTAAGCGGAAGCCTCAGTCTGTAGGGACTATAGCCTGTTCTGTAAAGAACGACCCTGTATACTGCACTAAGATGTCCAGGTTTCCAAAAGACAATCTGTAAGGCCTTTTTTTAATAATAATTTCCTAGAATTAAGTTCACTTCTTGTAATAAATATTTTTAAAGGAAATACAGTTTTTAAGCTCTGTAATCTGCATTTTGCTCTGTGTTTTGTAGCAACTATTACTGGTGACATTGGTAGTAAATATGCTAAGTGGACTTCAGCTGAGGAAATGACGCTGTTCTTCTACTTTATTGCGAAACATTTATCTGCTTTTCTCTGAATATGCTTTATATGCTTTCTCTGAACATTCTCAATTCAGCACTGAGAACAAAATACAGTTTAAGTTTGGCCTCTCTGCAGTGGATGAAACACTGGCATTTGCAGTCGTATTGTCTCAAAAAAAAAAAGTGTGTATTGCAGAAGTTTCATGTGTATGAATGGCTGCTCATTCTGAATTTATTTCTGTAGGGTAGACAGGACTTGTCATGAGAGAAGTTCTAGTGATTCCAGCAGAATAAGGCACATGCTGCTGAGTCTGATCCAGTGTATTGCAGACCACTTTTTTAAACTGTGAAATGTTTAATTCTGTAAACTAGTATATCAATACACCATTATAATAGCAGCTGTTTCCTCCTCTTCCTCCTTGTTTATGTGCTTTTTCTTCTGAAACCCAGCCCTCTGCTTGCCCTTACCAGACCTCTAGGTAGGTCACTGAAGCAGACTGATTTTCCAGTGTCTTCATTACAATTATGGGGTATAATTGAGACATTCAATCAGATGTAATTCCCTCTTATTCACCCCATGGTCCTTCTGTCAATAGTTAAAGCATATTTTAGTGAGGAACAGTCTGAAAGTTGATATTTTATGATGGTTTTCTTGTAATTTTTCAGTCTCATAGAAAAAAAAATTCTCATGTACTGTTAATTTCCTTTATAGGGGCTGTATGAAACAGAAATGCTAGCAGTGCATTACTGCCAGTAAATTAAAACATAAGGCCTCTTTATTTAACCATAAGAAATGTTTAAATCCTAATCTGTCCTATAATCAAGCTAGGTATATGGCCAAAAGCTCTTGGTGCAGTTGGGCTAACAGAAAAACAAGTCATTTGGGGTAGCCAAGAAGACATCCTATGTAAATGAGCATTCCTAGCAACTCGCTATTGTTCATCTTTTCTCTGTTTTCATGCTTGAAATTATTACAGCTTTCCATGTGTTTGTCACAGGGTGAAAGTGAAAGGGACAGCTGGGGTCCTACCAGCTGCCAGAACAAAATTAAGTGTTTTGTAATGAAATGATGGCTCAGTTTTCCTCCTCCCACATCCCTGTTGGGTGGAAGATGGGATTCTCTGTGTTGGAATTATAGCATTCATTTTTCTTGTTCCTCAGCCAGAAAAAAACTGATGTACGACCATCAGGTTTTACGCTTTCAGTGAAATGCTGGATTTACATCTAGTGTGAAAACTGCACTTTTCAGTCACAAGCTTCAGGATTTTGTACTGATGTTATTAGAGGTTATATCCTGGGGGTATTGAGCCAGCCTAGAGTGTCCAAAAGCAGTTTAATAGTTCTGATACTTTTTCCTTTCTCTAGCCAACACAATGTGCATTAATTTAGGCAGTTAAAGATGAGCAATGTTAGCTGAAAAGCTGGGCAACAAAACTGGACACCACATATGCAATCAAATGAGGGTGGATCATAACCTTTTTCTGTAGTTTCACAGTAAATGAGTGGAAATCAAATAATGTGTCTTTTGACAGTAGTAGGAATTTGTCAGTTCTGAAGTACTAGCTTTTTGTAAATATCAGAGAGTTAGAATGTATTTGCTGTATTAAGGCAATTTAACTAGAGAAATTTAAAATGCAAAGTCAATTACCGAAATATTTTTTTAGCAAACAGAAATCTTCTATATCTTACTGAAAATTGTTTAGAGCATTTTTTAATTTAATTTTTACTATTATCCTTACTACAGTAGCATTCCAATAAAATGGCATTAAAAAACATTATTTGAACCTCTGAATTTATAATTTCTCTTTTCCTGTAACAGACTGGGTGATCTGGAAGATGTGTTTCTAGGATTCAAGATGCTCAGATCTGGACTTGTGATAGCTATCTATCTTTTTTAAAACCTTCAATTTAAATTAGAAAATCAACAAATCAAAGCCAGATCAAATAAAAGAGAGAGCAGCTCCAGAAGCCAGACTTCAGCAGCAAAAACTAAGTTAAAGTTAAAAGTTTGGGTCAGAGACAATTCTCAAAAAATAAGTCAAATGGTTTAAGAATTTATTTTGCACATACTTAGTAGTGTGGTATCTGCAGTCCATTAATGCTGTCATTTTAATATATGTTTTCACTTGTTCTGTTCTTAGAAAGTGAATGATCTGTACTCATCATTTTATTATGTAAACAGTGTTGAACTATAGAAATTAAACTAATGATTTTGATTTCCTTATTCCATTCTTCCTCCCAGTGTGAGCTGTGAGTGAGGATGGATGAGAACTCAGTTTTAGCTACTTACTTAAGCCACATAGTCTGATGGTGGTATATTATATGCTTCTGCTAGCTTACTATCCAGCCAAATAAGACATCCAGGTTGCCTGAATGGATAAACATAGCTGATGACCTCTCCCTCTTTAATAGGTGGGGATGAGCAGCTAGGATTCTCCCAGTTACACAGAGACAAATCTGTTATAGTTTAGCTAAAGAGGAATTGCATGCAGATACAAACAGCAAGATCTATTTCTCTTTGAGTAGGTTATTTTAAAAACAAGAAACAAATATTTAGAAGATGGTTGGAGAGGTTGGTTTTTGTTTTTCTTTTCCCTTTAGCTGGTAGGTTTATACTACTTACCCACAAAAATTTCTGGTATGAGAAAGCTCACCAGCTAATATCTCACTATGGCGTGTGCTAATACTGGCAGCGTAAGGATTTTGAAAGTAGAGCACAGAATATCCTGTCAAATTAAGTTTAGCTAATTGTCACAGAGGCATAAAACATGCTTATGGGGCAACTGCAGTCAGGAACTTTATACAATTTTCTACATGGTCGTTCATAGCAGTGTCTGATATTAACCCATCTGTATGTAGGAAAGACATTTTTGGAAAGAACGATCTTTACCTTTCCAAGAATGAAGTAGGAGGTAGGCATGTTTTGTCTGAATATGAAGCAACTGAGCAGTGGCTCAGAAAAGTATACATCTGTAAAAGTGAAATTAAGAGACCTCAACATCAACTAGAGAACTCCTGGAGGATGATATTGAGCTACCACGTAACAACTTCCTCTCCCTTTGGAAATTGCTCTTTATTCCTTCTGAAGGAAAGGGTATGTACTCTCATGTTTTCATTATTTTTCTTTCCCCCTACCCAACCTTTTTTCTTATACCACACTTCTCACAGTGCTTGTGAAGACTGGCTATGGTCTGGGGCTTGTCCTAATGTGGGATGGAAAAGCTACCATTAATGTGGAAGGATTATCATCCCTTGGAGAGAGAGATGATGATTTCCAGGTGGTTGCTATGCTTTAGAAATGAAAACATAGTACTTTCCCAAGATTTCAGCTGTTATCCAAGGGGTGTAGCTACTTTCCCCTTTATGTGTGAGGACCCTGGTATAGAACGAGAACTGGGACCTCTGCTTAAGCAGCCCAGAAGACAGCATCTGCCTAATGTTCCTGTAGAAGAGCACCAGTTTCCACAAGAAACTGAGGGTATAGCAATGCTGTGAGCTTCACTTATGTATGTAGCAGTACACTGATTTACACTAAATATGGGCAACACCTGATGTTTGGTTTTGCCTTTCCCTCAACTTACCACTTTTACTTGGCTTTAAACCTCTGAGAAGGTGAGATAGAATGGGGACTTGCTGCATACAAGGCTGCCGGAAAGGAGACGACTTCACAGACACCAAGAGAGATGAAAGCAGATGCATGAGGTCTTCCTGGAGAAATCATGCTTCTGGCTTTGTATTAACTGGCAACCATGTTGAAAAAGGTTACTGCGCCTTTCTGTTTCAAATGTTGGGATATGACTTGGCCCTGTATTAAAGGCATTTCTGTTTAGCACATTGCCATAATATCCGAGTGTCTATTAATAACAATGTTCAAGTGGCATCAGAATGGACATC
>JANHGB010034698.1:0-14983 GCA_026283785.1 Coracopsis vasa
TTATTTCGGGAGAGTTTGACTATTCCTTTAGTTGACTTATTCTTAGGTACACACACCTAATGATTTTTCCATTCAAGAAATCAAAAATTCTATTATTATTTTAAGAGTTAAATAATGTTGATAAGTTTTATTAGCTTAGTTTTCTCAGTAAGGGTATTGTCTCCAAGTACATCACACCCATCACCCCATAGTACAACCATATATAAAAGCATGTTGAGAAATTCCCATTTAGAAAGTATTTACAGGTTTCCTAAACAAAGCAGGACAAGTAGAGGAATAAAATGCATCTGGATGACCATGTGATGGCATAGCTGCAGCAGGAGCCAGATTGCTGGGCACTGAGGATTGGCACAGGAGGAATCAGAGGTGAGAAAGTTTCATGGTTTCGTGATTTCTAGTGTTTACAAAGTCCCTAAAATACGCAGTTGCTCAATCATAAGGATAGGGCTGATGTTGAATTTAATAAACCAACTCACATTGTACAACTGCCTCAAAAAAACTGAGGTACTTATGGTATGCACTAAAGAGGATCATATGCTGGACTACTCCTATCCATCGCAGAAGCCCCTTTATATTAGCTGAGAAAGCCATAGGTGTCAGTAACACTGACCCATCAGCAAGGTCAGCCCTAGAGATAAGTTTGCTGCAGAACTGCTTATCTGGGCCTTGAGGAAGGGTTAAGTCTGTCCCACGCTGCCTCCTCCTCGAGGCTGCTGCCAGGAACATGAATTCACACAGGGCCAGTTCACGTTCCTACTCCAACCCTTGTCAGAGCAATGAGCTATAGGGATTGCAATGCCTGAAAGTTGCATAAATCACCACTGTCCTTTGCATTGTCATGACCTTCAGAATATTCTTTAATTCAGTTGGGTAGCTGTTCTCTGTCACCCCACCAGCAGAATCCAACCATTTTCAACAGTCAAAGAGTTAGAGGTGGTTTCGCCACATGGCAACGATCACAAGAATGTGATCATTCCTAGAGCAGCCGCCAATGAAAGGGGAGTTTAAAGAGGTCAGGAAGTGTACTTCCATGGATTTCAGAAATATGCTGAGGCAGGGATGCACAATGTACTTAAAAGTACGTTTGTTCCTAATAGTACCACCATGTGGGTTCTCTTTACCAACTATATCACAGACACTAATTATTCATTTACTCAAAATGTATTTCCCCAGTTCTCCTCTGATTTGATAGTTCTTTAAAGGAAAAACACAAACTTTTTGAAACAGAGATAACCAGGTTCAGAAACAAACCTATAAAAAGTAAAAAAAAATTATCCTTTTTTTTCTTTTTTGAGGGGTGAGGTTGCTTTGTAAGAAATGGGACTTTTCCTAAAAAGAAAGCAGTGACTAAAAAGAAAATATGGCAATTTTAAACTGTTGTAGGAATGAGCACTTTGTAATATTTTTATTGTTATTTTTAACTTTTTCTATCTGAAACTTGAAAAAAACTTTCACTGTGGGAATAACATTCAAAAAATTAAAACATTCATCATGTAAACTTCTGTTAACTCCTGACACCTCTCTTGTCCTCCCATACCACAAAAAAAAACCCTCAAAATAAACAAGAAATTATGTTCTGACCCCTCCAGAGACCTCACAAACTCCTCTGGAGGTTTTGCCATTGCTATTCATTTTACACAGAAAGTTCTCAGATGCCTTTCTGATGGCTCCAGTGTGTAACCCTGAGATAGATAAGCTTAGAGCTGGGGAATCAAGTCCAAGTCAGGAATTTATGGGAAAGCATGTGGAGCAGATGGTGGAGGAATGAGAGAGGAAGGGAGCCACAGCTGAGAGAGAGTGAGTGTTGAGACTGTGTCAGATGGGAGAAGGAGGAAAATTATGCTGATCTAGAAATGTACAGTAGAACTCTTCAATACTGAATTAGTAAATAACTAGGCAAAGATACGTTTTCCTTTCAGGTACTCTAGGGCCTCCATTTTCACCACATATGCACAATTAACATTTTAATCCTCACTACACCCCTAACAGGAAAAAAGCAGAGTTACTGGCCTTTTACTGATCCTGGCATCCTCCTACCCAGTGCCCCCAAATCCCATGTTTCAGGTCGGCTTAAACACAGTTCTCCCTAACTGAGACCTTTAATTCAGTTCTCCACCTATTGTTTACATGGATCTTGAACTCCCATCAGGATGGTTTGAAGCTAAGTTTTCAAACAAATTTTTGTTTGTTTGTTTGTTTTTGGAGTGGGGGAAGTGGAAGCAGCATACCCTGTAAAATAATTTCAAAATGCATTTGTAGTTATAGTCATTGCTAATGATGGCTAGTGAAACACTAAGTTTTCCTCACTTCTCAATGTACCTGTTGCATGAATCAGTTATTCTCTTTGCAGTTGTAAGGGAAGAAAAACAATGATCCTTAGTTTGCAAGATTGGTTATTGGGCCCAGATATCCCTTTCAGTACACAGGTCACAACCTGAACTGACAAAGAAGATACATATCCTTTAAAAAGAAAAGGAGAAATTAAAAATAAAATAAAAAAAAAAAGGCTCTCTTCCTGCTTGTATTTTTAAAAATGTCTGCTTGTCCATTTTCTATATTCATTTGATCTATAAGTCTGTTTTCACTGAAAGAAAATCCCTCCTAAACAGCATGGTACTTTTTAAAGCTGAGTACGCCTGTGAGGCCAGACTGAGCAGCTGAAGAGCACAAGCAAAGGTGAGCCCTTACTCCTTCACCCCCAAATACCCAAGCCCTAGCAAAGAACAGAGCAGCCTCAGAGCTGCTCAATTTCCCCACCATGGGCAGAAATCCTTGCATTCCGCACTAACTGGTGATGCCCCAAAAGCGCAGTCAGGTAGCTCTGGTTTTCAATGCCAAGATATGCCTCACTCCCCTTTCTCACACTTCCCACCCCCAGGCTGGTGACAAGTGGTGGGCAAAGAAGAGCCAAAATCCTTCTGCCAGCAACAAAATGCTCTGAAGGGCCAGGTACAGATTTCCTTGCACTATTTCATATAGAGCAATTAGCCTCAGCACATCCCGGCAGAAGCTAAAGGTGTCGCAGCTGTCAATAATGCCCACAGTCTCTGCTATTAAACATAAGATCAAAGTGACAGAAGCTGTCCTCATTTCCACCCATCGGAGTCTCATAGTGAGAGCTGGCCTGGCTTCGTCAGGGAGTGGGCTGTCATGCAGCACTGGAAAGCAGAATAACACAAATAGTATGAGCTTACGGTCTGAGATCTTGTGCAAAAAGCGATGCTGGAAAGCACATTTGGGAAACTCAGGAAGCAGTAGCTTGTGCAGAGCATCAGAATCTGTGGTGCTGCTCTGCAAAATTTTCACAACCCAAAAGGACATTTTCTCTCTCATACCATGAGTGCATACAGGCTACTTGTGATAAAAGGGGTGATACAGGCTTTATGGTCAGAGTATTGATGGTAAGTTAGGTGCTTAAGAACACAGACCAGCATTACCTTTCCAAAAGCATTTTTAGACATCTAGATGTTTTCTGTAAATCTTGTGCTGATCTCCACAAGTATCCTAGGCATTCCTTATAACTCCTGACATACACTGCTAGCCACATCCTCACAGGTGAAAAAAAGCAGGCTTTCTGCTATTACATTCCTACACTTCTGGACACAGTTAAAACCATAAAATGAACCTAAAATTAGAAAAAGGCCCATTCCACCTGTGACACAGTAGGTGCTAAAATTCCTTTGGTTTTCAGAATCATCAAAATCAGAGATTCAAAACTAAAAAGTGATGAGTTTGAGTAGCACAGCTTGATTCCCGTATGGGGGTTAGAGCTGACAACATATTTATACCCCTCGCAGACAGAGATTACTGGATGAAAGTTGTCATACAGAAAACGCTAGACAACACGTCATTCAGGTCACCCACCAGTTATTTCCCATGATCTTCTGGGAATATTAGGGACTACCCCAGTAACTATTGGAACTATAGTTGCTATTTACCTCCAGTCCCAGTAAAATTAAAAAAAAAGAAAAAAAAAGTTTGAAAGGGACAAACCAATGACTGTTGCACTTCAAAAAGCTGGAAAAGCTGATATGAGCGGCAGTCTGCTTCTAAATGGCATTTTCTAACTTTTGTGGCCTGAGCTTGAAAACTTCAATCAGAAATTTCCACTTTTCTGGAAGCAATATTTATCTTGCTCTTTGTCCTGCCATTTCAGTGCTTCATTTCAGAACCCAGACAAAATACAGAAATTAAGAAGTTTTTGAAAAATAGCAAGATCAGGATGAAGCAAAGAAACAAACAAGAAAAAAAGCCCCAAAACAAACAAACAAAAGCCCCAAAACCTAAAAAAACATTCAAACAAAAAAACTCATCCTACATCAAAATCCTTTATAAATATTAATGAATTTTAAAAAATACCTATGAAATTAGAGTTTGCATTTTGGATGCTGGTTTTGAGTGCCTCTTTTTTTTTTTTTTTTCCTTGTGCAAGCCAGTTTGCCCATTCCTCATACAATTTCAGAGTTTTCAGCCCAAATAGAGCCTCCTTCTTGCCCACATGTGGCTGCATCTAAGTCTGTGCCAGCTCACTTATACGTATGGTGTAAGAGGGAGAATGAGAAATAACAATGGGGTGATGAGGGGTAAAGGTAGCATTTCTTTTGACTACCAGGCAAAGTCAAGAGTGTCTTTTCAGGAAAAGTATCTCTGACAAGTTAGAGGTATCAATTCACCTTTAAGAGTGAGGACTGCTCTTCAGAGAAGGACTAAAAGATGATGGTGGATACTGAAAATGAAAAAAAAGTTTTTGCCTACTGGGGCTCTTACAAATAATTAAAAAATAGCAATAGCCATAATGGCTTAATGAATTAATGGCATTAATGAAGACATGTTCAGAGTACTAAATACCATGCACTCTATATAAGAACAACACACCCACCCAGATTTAGGTATTGGACTGTTTCAGGTCTGCAGGAATGGTGTTTAAGGGAAATGCGAAAAAGAGCATAAGCGATTTCAAGGAGGAGATTAAGGCTACGAAGCAAACCATTTCAGCCTCTACAGGAAGTGTGACAGACGGTTGGAAGATAAAAATGGGATAGAAACTGGAAAACGAAAGAAAAAACACTTTCCCATTTGTCTCTACCATCTAGACAGATGAATAACGTTTCCCCATTTTTTTTTTCTATATTAGATTATCTGATCCAATTCTCAGAAGGCAGGTAAATATTTCTATCCATATGGCAGATTTAAAAGTACACTGATGAACTACCTTGCTAGGTTTCTGTTGTAATTATTTCAATCAGCTTCCAGTTATACCTGTAGCATGAAATTGTTTACCTATTCTGTCAATGCTTCATACGCCAATAACTTAAACTAGAAGTGAAATCACTGGTATGAGTGGTGAATTTTCTAATCATGCTATTGGTTATAAGTAATCAACAAGCTAAACTGAGGAAAAAAAAATCAAGACAGCCATTTTTAAGCCATTTCTAAGCCATTTCTTTAGAAAGCAGCATGTATAATGTACATATCTTCACTTTACAAATCGAGAGAAATAATTTATTTCCCAGGGGAGTGTTATAACCCTGGGGATAAAAAAAAAAATAATATCTAATTGTTACTGTGTTTAAGTATGGGAATATATTATTTTTCTAATATTCTAGTTGGCATCCTCATCAACACATCAGGGCTAAGATATAACACACTAGGTGTGGCAGACCTCTGCTTAAAAGCACTAACCGAGGTTGCTGAAGCATTTCACAGCAGTCATAGCAAAGTACAGTAACAGCAATAATCAACTCTTTTTTAATTGTATCCATCTCAGTTGTAGTCCAACACAGTACAGTTCACAATAGCAGCACTGAACTGCTCTGAGCTGTTAATGTCAAATTCTACAGTAGTGTATTTCAGGGGGCTTGTAACTTTTTCTAAATGTACCAGATTGTTAAAAATCATTGCTACATGTTTATCTGCAAGTAAATAATGAAGGGCCTGAGAGTTTTAAAAAATGACTTTTGCAATTACCAATAGTCTGGTTGATGTTTAACAGTTACTGTTATAATCCTTCCTGTATCAAAAATTATAGCTGATGTTAAATAAGAAAGCATGTAGCTTTACAAGCTCCCAAGTAGCCTGCCTTTAAAAGTCCCCACATGTCGCAGCAAGATGAGTAATTGTCCATCAGCCTATGGTTCATTAGGGATCAGAAATCAATTGAGTGGGAGGGTTCATCATAGCAGGTTATACAAACCTTGGATGTGCTGGATTCCTGATGAATAGAGTAGTTGGGAAAGAGAAACTTTTATCTGATGGCTCCAAGGTAGTTAGGCTACCGACAACTATGTAGTATAAGGCTAATTGGGCTGGTAAGGAGCAGAGGTAGAGGACAGGGTCCAAGCAGAGAATCAAATGCTCCTTTGGAGCTCTGGGCCAACAGAAAGCCTGTCTGGGAGGATAACCGACTGTATACATGAAAGGCTCATAAAAATTAACCAAGTAGAGAAATGTTCCTTAGATAAAAAATATGCTTTATAGCTATGATTAAAAATGTGTTGCTGTAAATAGTGGCTATGCATGTTACAGGCTAGTTTCAGCTTGGATTTTTATCACCTATTAAAATTATTTTGGCTGAATCCTTTCTTTCCATGGATGATGCTTCCTCTCACATTCTCCCTGCAAGCTTCACTGCTTTGGAAAGGTAACAAATTATCAAACCAGTGTTTCTTCCCTCTTTCAGGAATCACAGGTCCTTCCCATTACCTCCTTACAAGCAAGCTTTTACTGTAGCCATCTGAAGATGGGGTACGTGAAAAAAGTTCAGCATCCATTTTACTGTTCTGTTATATACAAAAGGAGTCATGAAACAGGCAAATATTATAAAAAAGACAACAATTAAGAAAGACATTTTGGGAAAAGCAGTGATCTTCAGCAACAGATGAGCTCTCTTCCTGGTGCCGAAAATGCTTGATTTATACTCTTTCAGCAGAATGAACAGGATGAACTAAAGTGTCTACATCTGCTCAAGACTGCATGGCTTTAATCACTGCTAGCCTTAGTGGTCTGCATATGCTTGCAGAAATTCTTACAATGAGATGAATAAATACATGAAAGCATTTGCCCGCATGATGGCACATAGCAGAGGTTCTGAATAATGATGGATGAACCTCAAAGGAGATCATAGGTTCCATTTAGCTGAGTGCTTGCGCATTACGGTTAAGAGCCCTAACTACATAAACCACTTAAGCCTGCAGAAGTGGACTGCAAACTGATGTGAGAACTACCTTTCCACTGCTCCTGAGTTTAAAATCACAGGGAGTCAGCTTAGGGTGTCACAAGTTCAGATTTTAAGAACTACATCCAAACAAACAAAACTTGATTAGGAAGACTGGAAGAAGCTCAGGTCACTTGTTATTGTACTGTCATTTACAACTTAAGCTATGCAGAATGACAGGTATTTCTAATGCATGTTGTATACATGGACATCTCTAGGGAATGTGATTTTCTATCAGTCTGTTTCCATCATTGTGGAGCAACGAGCCTATTATCTTCATGCCATCACCATACAACACTGAGTATCTCGTATTACTACAGCTATGGAATAAGCAGAAACAACAAGCATAAAACTCATGGAAGACATCAGAACTTTTTTCACTGAATATAAAAAATCTTCTGATGTTGTTTTTGTGGAACTCCCGGGTGAGCTCAAACCAATGAACTGTAACTCTTCCAAAGAAAGTTGTAATGAGTGTCACCTACCACTTTGAGGTTGCAAGTATTCTGCTTCCTTACTGGACACAGCCAGGAACTTGCTTATGATTACTCTGTTTGTCTGAACTAATACCCCATCTATGCTCACATCTCACTTTCTATGAAAAAATATGACTTTACTCATATGAAAGGTATTACTACATCCTGATTTGTAGGACGACATCAGTAGACTGCATCCAAGAATACTGGAATAATTCCGAAGTCTCCTCATGATTTCAGCAAGGTTTGGATCTGGCTATATATGGGCTGCATCTTTATTACCCAAGCATGTACAAGAGTAGGTAGACTTCTAAGACCTTGTGCAGACAGCTGCGATGACAAAAAATGAATCACATACACCGTCTTTTAAGTAATTACTCAAATTTTCTTTTTCTCATTCTCAAGAAAAGGTAATCTAAAAGCACTACTGTTACCATTAATTTATTTGTTTACCTATGGAGAAATAATTTTTGGTTTGTGTAAGTCTTTTTTAAAGTGACAATTTGCACAGACATGAATACGAGGGGCTGGAATGCTTACTTCAGCCCAAACCCAGAGCTAGACAAAGACATTCCTGGTATTTAACTTTTTTTGTTGTTGTTAAGTTGTTGTTTTGAAACTTCAATTTTTATGTGAAGCTTCATGACATCCTGAGTCAAAGCAATAAATGCAGCACATTTTCTGGGTCATAACACTCCCATCGCCTTCAAGAAATCATGCCAAATAGCTATGTCTGTATTCACTCAAAATAATACTTCCTCTAAAAATGCATGACATCTTATATGATTTACATCATGTTATGTTGTGGATTAGGTTAATGACTTCTCGTGCTTCTGTGAACCATTCAAAGTACCAGAATATTACCTTATATAAAATATAAATAGAGTATATTGCTGCAGTGGTGGGTTATTTAACACATGCATTTCCACATGGGTTTAAAATGAGGGGTGGTACCAACATGTAACAAGCTCCTTCTTCCTGTGTAAAAGCAAATGTATTACACTGCTTTTCAGAGCTAACTGGTCTACTTATAGATGAGAATTAAAATATTTTTCTAGCTTTGTTCTGAGTGTTTTATTTGGAATGTGTCTGTGCTTTAAATACTGAAGGGCTCCATTTCAATGGCAACTGAAAGAGTAACAGTTAAGGTAATTTTTTGGTCATCTGTTGCAGCCCTCTTTGGATAAAATCCAGGACAGGGATAACATCTTTTTAACTAAAAGACTAGTAAACAGCCAGATCACAGTAGTGTCAAAGGCATCGTCAGGATAGCTTCACTTGAACAAATAGTGATTACTTCATTTCCTATATGAAACCATTTCAGACTTTCTCTACAGGATAAGATGCATGCAGCTAATATCAAAGTTAAAACTAGAGAAAAGTTTTGGAGTCAATAAGTCACTAATGAGTGTCAAAAAGGTGCCATCTCAATGATCAGTTACATTCTGAAGGTATAACAGGGCTAGGAATTATTAGGAAGGACAGAGAAAACAAGCACAAACATAATTACATTTTTTAAAACCTGCAGTGTGCCCGTATCTTGAATACTAAACTCCCAGTTTCCTGATCACTCTCACGTTGAAAAGTATGTAACAGACACAGAAATGGAACAAAGAAGGGCAAATGAGGATAATCAGAGCTTTGACTCATTTTGCAAGAAAAGAAAAGGAATAGGTCAGCATTGATAAAGTTTGAGTATGACAAAGTTGTAATGAAGTATGTATGGTGCAGTGAGTTATCAAAAAAAAAAAACAACAAAAACTCCAAACAAACCAATACTCCAACTCAACAGTGTCCAATAAATCAAGAAGTTGACAACACTTAGACAAGCAGGTACCAAACTGCACAGTTACAAAATTTAATACTTCAGACACATTGCTTAACTGAGCTGCAGAACTCACTTGGAAGATGTGGAGGCCAAAACATAAGTTTTAAATAGGATTACATTAATTACTGGACTATTTACCCAATAAATGTCAACAGTTAAGTAAACACAATGTGATGATACAGTGACATTCATGTCACCCCTGCTTCAAGAGGTCTCTAATTCACAGACAGGATTGGCAAGAATATGTCAAGGGGACTTTCTCTCTCTCTGACCTATTCTTATACTTTTCCATAACAATTTTCTATTGTCTGTTGTTGGAGACAGACTATTGATCAACTTCTAGGTTGACCTTTAAATAAATAATTAAAATATATTAAAAAATATAAATCTTATAAAAATAATTTTCTTAAGTCTATTATACCACTCGGAAAAAAAAAAAAAATTGTCAGAATATTGGGGGGAAAAAAACCCCAACAATCATTTCTAAACTAAACCCACCCTTTAACATTCAATGTATCACGCTTTTATGGAGCTTCTGTGAAACAGTATATGCACTATAACAGATTTTTATCCATCTACTAAGTGTAGGGTACTACTTAATATTTGAAAATTAACAGACTGTTTTAATGCTTTTCTGAGTCCTTTTGTCACAATTGATTGTTATTCACCACAGGAATAATCCATGGAAATGGGGATGATCCAGCCTCTGATCACACCAAACGACAATTGGGTGATTTCTCCAAGATATTCTTGAGAAAAACAAAACTTACTGGGATCAATCCAGAGGTAACTCAGTGAAATTTAATGGCCTGTGATATACAGGAGGTCAGACTAGATGATCTAATCATTCCCTTTGGCTTTAAACTTTATGAATCATGCTTGAGGTGGAACTAGTAATCGGAGTCATCTAATGGGAGTGGACATTGAAGTAAGATCCCTGGTGCTTAGGGGAGCAGAGATAGCTAACAACATTTGGCCTGAAGAAGAAGACAATTAATAAGGACTCTCGTAAGAGAGAGAAACTGCCAAAAAGGATTAAAGAGAGAGGTGTAGGCCTTGGTGATTTGGCATGAAAAACTGAGGCCTGAGTTAGTTTAAGTGAAGAGAGAAATTAACATGGCCAAAATCATGCTTCACCTCAGGTTTTTCAGGCAAGAGCAATTTCTCCTGTTCTGTGCATTCATTTACCCCCTTCACCCCCACCTAAATGAACTGCCCCTCTGTGGCATGATTTGGGGATTTGTGATGCAGAAGTTGTGGTTACTGCTTGCTCCTTGTTTCTGTGCTTGTTGCCCCCCAATGGCTCTGGCTTTGGAAGAGGTTACTGCACATAGAGCTATTGCTTTTGTAGTACTGTGGTCTCCTTCACACACTCACACAACCCGTGTTCTTGTAAAAGATAGGTTCAAAGCACTGTTTGGGTTTGTTATTTTCCTAGCCCAACAGTGATAGTCTGTCAATTAATCTGGAGGTCTTCTGTATTCTATATTCTGGAGGTCTTTTGTATTAAAAAAAGAAAAAAAAAAAAGAAAAAAAAAAAAAAGGCATTACAGCATTGGCTTCCTAATACAACCACCAACGACACAGAGAAAACTGCTGTTCGAGGCGTGAGAGGGCAAAAACATGTAGCTATTAGATATAAACCTATGTAGCTCATAGGTAGCCTTATGTTTGCTGAGAGTTAACATACTAACAACAGTACAATTTGTTGCTCTGCATTTTGAAGTTTTACCTCTAAGAACTGTGCATTATTTATAGAAATAACCTGATTTACATGTGGTTCCTTTACAATTGCCAGACTGCATATCCAGCCATTTACATGGCACTGCTACATTACAACTTATCTCCTGTAACTATCTGTTTGAATAGGAGAATGAATATCAATCTGATCAAACACACAAGTCACTCTGCATGAAAATCAGTCCTCTGCAGAAGACATATTTTGAAGATTTAAGTGGGTCTAAGTACTGCCTAGTCCTTGTGCATGCACAAGAGTGAATACTACCCACAGGAAAAAAAAAGGCCATGGAAAAATTCATAAATAACTTTCAATAACAAAGACATTTGAAAATGTCACGATCTTTTTCACATATTTCATAAACAGAAAATGTAGTATAAATTCAAGGAAAACATTCTTAATTACAAGTTATTTGCTCAGCCCTACCGATCAGAAGTAGCCTAAGATGTACTGGCAGATGTCTATGCAAAATAAACACAGTTGCATTCAAACCACTTTTTAAAATTCTAGGGTGAGATTTACAGGCTATTTGGATCTTGTGACTTTTCACTGTTTGTTTACTAGTTAAAAAATTTTAAAAGAGAAAAAAATTGTTTGCCCTGTGAATGTGAGCCTTAACATCTTTCTTTTCAGTCTGCATGCTTATTCATATCAAAATATAATGTTGGAGACATTATTTAAAAAAAAATAAAAATTAAATCTACAAGGATCTGACCTATACAGCCAATTGTTGATTGCCTATAATGTAGGAGATTGTTCAACTATGAAGATATGGTTCATGAATTAGTAGGGTGTGACTAAATATAAATGTTTTCATTTAACGGATCATTATACTATTCCTTTTTTTAATGTACTAACCAGAAAAGCCCATATCCAGCTCAGCTTCTGATATTCAGACATCTACATCATTGCAAAAGGAAGATATCATATATTAAACTAGAGAGAAAGAATACCAGTATCGCCAAAATCACCACATTTGCTAAATCATCATTGTTGTGTAAGGAATACTACAAAGGAATACTTTTCCATCTCTCCGTTTTGATGGAAGCTTTTTAAAGCTGCTGTTTTTGAATTGTGAAATTTCTGATTTCACACCATTTTTTTTTCCTTTGAACTTGGATTATTTTCAAGATAATTCTTGGAAAGTCAGCATACTAAATGCACTTCACACTTAATCTTTTATTCGTAAAGTAATCCTCTGAAATAGGAATTTTTCTTTATTTTAGAGTAGGCTGATTTCTTATGTTTTTTTTTTCTTTAAAGTGCAGTTTTTAAGGAAAGGTTTGTCATAATCAAATCGGAAACACTGTCCAGAAAGTAGCAGGGTGTGACACCACATACCAATGACACATTGGGGCAATGATGAATATTACAACCTATAAAGTATCACATTTTGTTTGTTGCAAACAGAAACTTGCCAAAGACAGCGTGTTCTAGCTAGAGCTGTGAAAAAAAATTGCTAATCTTTGTTTCCAAAGATCTGCATGCAGACACAGCAATTATCGGGAATATTTTCAAATCAAAACCAGGGTAAAATTTAAATAAATCTAATTTTTTGTTATAACAACAGGTAAAACATTCCCCAAGCAGGTCAGAAATTCAGGGATGTGAAAGAAATACATTCCCCCACCACAATCTTAATTTTCAAATTGAAAACAGATTTCTTGGATGACTTCTTTTTTGTTATCCCTTCTGAAGAAATACTTCCTGTTTTCAGTTAGAATAAAAATAATAGTGAGGTGAATTGTATTCCAAATGTTTAACTTTTCATGAAACAGGTGAAAAGTTATTACATGCTGGTGGGATTTTTTAAATAGGATCTTTATTCCTAGCTTAAGGGGGGCAGACAGAGAGAGGAATAGAGGAGAGATGAATGGCAGTGACATCTGAAAATATACAACTCCTTTATATTAAGAGAGTTTGGTTATATAAACCTTCTGTCTTGTTGCTTTGAGACTCTTTAATAATGTTTGATACAACTCAAGTTTATTGTTTTTATTCATGAAAGCAAAGAAAAAAGAAATATAAGAATTTTAAATAATAGGACAATCATAAACCTGAGCTCAATGAGTGATGAAGGAGTATTTTCCTCTGGGGAATTACAGTAGTTGGGTTTGGGTTTGTGTGAATGTAACCTCATGTTAAAAGGAGAAGAAAAAGAAAAAAAGGATTAATGCTTCAGCAGGTTGAAGGGTAAAATTATTTTCTACATTAGTCTTGCTATGAGCCATCCTGAGCATTAGGTACTACTGTAATAAGTCAAAGTACTACAACTGAAATAATGTTCTTACATGTGGTTTCAGGCTATTTTATGGCAAAATATAGAGGTATTTTTAATTAGAAGATGTGTAAGAGAAAACAAACTTCATGATTCTAGAGTCAACAGCTGATTTACACTTTGCTTCGATGGAACAGGTTCAATTTTTTTTTAACAGCAATTGGATAAATTATTATTTTTTTACTATTAAACAAGGTAGAAGGCTTGAAATGCAAATTATATGTGCAACAGAAGAATGGACTATTTTTTCTATTTTTTTTCATATATAACTTTCAAAATGCCTCCAAATTAGGACACTGCATCATTAAGCATTTGACATTTGTCCAGTTAAAACTATTGACTCATACTTTCATTTCTTCCCCCTCAAATTACTACAGTGCCACAGCTGATCTAACTATATTTTCCATTTCTTATAAATAGCCACAAGAAAAGTATTAATTATCCTTGTACAATTTAATGCACCAACTGCCTTAACCTTTCAGGTTTTCTTAAACGCCAGCATAACAAGGCATATCCATGGCAGCAAATGTGATTTATGACAGGAATCTTTAATTTCTGTTTTTAAATATGTTACCCACCGATCTGCATACATTTAAATTTGCCTGCAACACTTTTCTCTGTCTTGAGGCTGTTGTTTAATATTCAAGGATGATTTTGGCCCACATACATTTTGGTCTATGTCACCTCAGATTAAATTATTACTGTTTGCAGCCTTTTTGGAGCAGGCCTCAGGCCCTTATTTACAAGAATCAATGAAACAGTAATGAAAATCCATTTTTCATACTATCAGCTCTGGCCTGCTTTTATTTAGTTAGCTGTGTCTAAGCAAGCAATTCATTTTGTGCAAATGTCACATTGATAAAAAAGGACGAGCCATGAAAGGGTTAATCATGAAATAAGGCCTCCGCTTTGCCACCCCCCCAACAGTAAAGCACATCTGTAATGGTAAAATTAAAAAAATATTTTCTTAATGTATGCAAAGTAATGTATATTGACACATAAGCAAGCCTTTTCATGATGAATATTGAAATATATATGCAAAGCACAGGAAATGTGTAACATGTTATAGATCTTTCAGTGTACATTTAGAGGAAATGAGCCATTTATATTCCACAATTTAGTGAATACCTACTGTTTATTGGTACAGAGCACATAGGAGTATATTTGTCTTAGTAATTTATTTAGGTAAATATATTTATTCTTCTAGGGGTTCTTGTGCTTTTTCTGGTTCTATAGTACTAGACATAAATATTTAACAATGCATTGTCTCAAATGTTATTCATGTAATTTATCAGGGGAAACAGTGGAGCTGTAATAACTTTTAAGCTTGCACCTTCACTTAAACCTGAGATTGATTTAAAATGTGGGAAACCGGGATGTTTCTCCATATCCAGTAAGAAGAGGGATAGCTTCCCTGAAGGAGCATAGAGTGAGTCACACGGAGAGAGGG
>JANHGB010034701.1:0-19579 GCA_026283785.1 Coracopsis vasa
CCCTGATCATCCTCATGGCCCTCCTCTGGACTTGTTCCAACAGTTCCATGTCCTTTTTATGTTGAGGACACCAGAACACAATACTCCAAGTGAGGTCTCACGAGAGCAGAGGGGCAGGATCACCTCCTTCGACCTGCTGGTCACGCTCCTTTTGATGCAGCCCAGGATACAGCTGGCTTTCTGGGCTGCAAGCACACACTGAAGCCGGCGCATGTAAAGTTTCTCATCAACCAACACCCCCAAGTCCTTCTCCGCAGGGCAGAAATAACCCTTTGTTACAAATAAAGTTAGAAGCTAAAACTTAGTAACCACAAACAGTGCAGTTTTATACAGTTAATGGCAACAAAAGAATTGGAGGCAAAACCACTTTCCTTATTTCTATTTAATTAATGAATATTACATGTTTGCAAATAAACTATAGATAATTCTACTACACTTTTATCTGTAGTACATATATATGTACGTTATATATAAAATTAAATCTATACTTTAAATGTAAATAATTACATATTGTAAAATTATATATACTGTATAGCTCCTATATGGAGAACATGCATATGCAGCATAGACAATATTTATTTCTGAGGTTTAGGGCATTTTAATAAATATTAAAATAATATAATGGATTTGGCTAATGAATTCTAATCTAATCCCCATATAAACAAAATATTAATGAATAGCAAGCTGGTTTAATCTACCTAGATGTATCTCTGGCAACCGAAATCCAAGACACACCGAGTGTGAGGGCAATACAACGCACAAGCAGGAAACGTGAAAAAACTGATGATGAGATGAGGTCTGTTTCATCACCTGAGCTCATACAGATGTGACAGCTCCTGCTTCTTGTCGATATTCTAACCATCATCTCATGAGACTGAAAATAATGACATTTCCACAACCATTTTTTGTTTGTTTGTTTTTGATAGTGATGGTTTTGGCCAAAGAGGAAGAGGACAGAGATTTTCTAAAATCCAGGTATTGAAGGAAGAAGTCCTATCTCTCCAACAGATGATGTATCTGTCCCACATGCAGCTGCATTATGCTTTCTTGGAAGTAGGACATAAAAATAATACAGCAATTTTCATTCTGTAGCCTGGCATCATAAGTATTGCACCTCAACTGTTAATTAAACTCGGTTTAGTGGTTTTTTTCCAGGTTATACAGACGGAATATAAATAGAATTCTGCTCTTAAAGATCAGCAGGGTACAGGGTACTAAAAAGGGGAATGTTAAAAGCTTGCTGCCTCTGCAAACAGAGGTGCTTCTTCTCTTCTGAAGATATTGCTATTTCTTGCTATAAACAAAGACTTTTCCTGTATCTTTTTAAGAGGAAAAATATGTTATTTTATCTACAGCATTCAGCCTATGCGGACCTAAAACCAGACTCTCAATCCTATGTTTCTGTGACGCCAAGCTGCATTTCACTGCTGGGGTGAATCCTGGCCTCCCTGAAGTTAATGACAAAACTCCCTTACTATACAGGGAACTGATTTCATGCTTCATCTTCAGAACACTCTAACTCTGCAATGTTCAGCTGCTCCCTCTGTATGTAGTGTTTTGTCAGTCTATTGCAATAAGCAGAGTACAGAATCAGGAGACAGGACCTATTACTTTAGATTTTTTAAGCAAATGAAAAAAAACCCATCACCCTTACAAATCACTTCATAAGAATCAAAATGCCTTTGAAATAATAAAAGACTCAAAAGGATCTTTGTTAATGCAGTAAAATAAAGATTCTTTGTAGTTTTTTTTGTTTGATTCCATGTCATGAAGATTCTCTTAGGATTCATCTGAGTTTTCTGTATTCACTGCTTTAACCACTGAGTATAGCAGGGTTTTGTTCTACAATGTTCAAACAGAAATACATTTTTATAGTCATGTGCTTGCTGAAGGTTTCCTTGTTTTTAATTTACTTTGTGGTTATATAAAACCACAGGAAGAGGCAGTAGAGTTGGAGAAAAAAACTGGAATGGGATGAAGAAAGAAATCTTACTGCCCTATATATACCTATCCTAGTGCTTTAAACTGTGCTAAATTTTAGCTACTTTAGTTTCCCATATTTAACTAAGGGCCATAATCCTTCCTGAATGAGTAAATACTGCATAAATAGAGCTTTTGAGATCAGAGAAGTTGATGAGTGTCAGGTTTCTAAGGGCTTCTGTATAGATCATTCCCAAAAATAGGAAGAGACCAATGCATTAAGTAAATACAGGCAAGGACAGAACAACTGCTATGGAGTGAAAAAAAATATTCAGGAACCAAAATGGTTAAGAATGCATTATAAAGACCTCTGAAGTCGTGCAGCATTTTAAACAGCTACTTCAACTAAAGTGAGGGACTGACAGTACACAGTACCACATTTCCTAGTTTAAGGAAAAGGATATGAAAATGTGAATCTGGATTTAAAATAAGGCTTTAAGAAGGAGTCATATCACAGAGTGAAATGCAGCAAGCTTTAGCCCCAGTTTTGCAGGTATTTATGCACATATCTAACTTTGATATTTGATAAATGAAGAAAGCAGAACTGAATGCCAGGAGCTTGGAATCAGCTAAATCCCACTGTGCTCTGGCAATCTGCACCAATTTGGGATGGAGTCCAGTCCAAAGCTGCTAACAACCCATTGTAGCAACTGTTTCAAGAAAGGAAAAGGAAAGACATAGTGGTTTGTTGTTTGTTTTTTATATATATATATATATATATATATATGCAACTCAACAAAAAAATACTGTATGAAGCAACAGAAGACTTATTGTGAGAAACTTACTCCTTTGATTCTCTAAGAGCATACTGGTTTCAGTGGCTTCACTTATTTCAGCCAGTCGTGCAGTGCAATGGAAGCAGGTCTATACATTAAACCAGTAGTGCTGGCGGTTGTGACATTCATATTATACAGGATTTGGAGATTTTATTTTCTGCTACATCTATTCCGTGCTGTTGTCTGAATGCCCATTAACAGTTGATGCAGGCCAGATGCGCTGGGAGAGTGCACCTTTGGGTTTAGCTGAATCAGAAGGTAATCCAGCTGCTGAATGCTCAGATACCTCAGCAGTGTCAAGTCAGTAACTTGGGCCAATGCCTTTTTCACCATTAGAACTTACAGCCCAAAAGCAAAGATATAAACAATTTGGCACTTTAAGGATCCAACAATATTCTACACAATAGCTGTATTTTACTTTAGACAGTTCATCTAAATGCATCTTTAGACAGTTCATCTTTATGCATATAACAAAGATTCAGAAAATGAGACATCACCAGCAGTAAAGAATCCAGAGTTGGAACCCTGACTTACTGAAACTGATGCAACAATGTTGAAGGTGCTCGTGCTAAGTCAATTTAACTTTGATTCTAGTATTGACTTTAAAGAAGAATCTTTGGTGTATCATAACTTTACTAGGCAGCTTCCTCAGGTAGAGAACAGGAAAAACTTCTTTAGTCTTAATGTCATTGTCAGATGTCAGGAACAAACTTTCAGAGTCTTTAATGTCTTGATGTTCTTTTGACTGATTTCTTGACAAAATCTGGCACTTTGGCACAAAACCAGCTTTATGATGCACATATTTTCTCTATTGTTTATGAGTCGACATCTGGCCATCTTTTTGCAGTTGTAAACTCATGTCAGAAGAGTCATATGGAAACAAATTACCCCATAAACTTTTTTTCAAAGCATCAATCCAATAATTAGAACATTGACAGATGCCTGCAGAACTGTCAAACAAAATGAACTTTTTCAGTCAATGTACAAAGTACTTTTTATTTCAGATCTTCAGGTTTCCTTCTGACCATTGCAAGGATTTTAAAAGTATTTGGTTGTTTGGGTTTTTTTAGAATCAAGAGATAAAAAAATATTACATTTCAAAGAATTACTCTTCTTTTTTAAGTAAGATATATATTTTTTTTTTTTTTTTGCAGAAACAAGAGAAAAAATCTTTTATTCCTTCAGTTATCTAGAAGATAGAACAAAAATATCTGGCAATGTACAAATGTTCTGGGTGACAGACTCCTACAAACTTACTTCAGTGACAACACTTAAAGTAACATCGTAGGACTAACTGAAGATCATTTTTGACTCACAAAATGAGACTTCAGGTATATGCCCTAGCGAGTAATCTTCGGATATCCCTCCCCTGCCCCTCTTCTTGACAGCTCATGTCATAGGAAAGCATATAATACTGTCAAAGGCATTCAGTTCATGCTTTCTGTTGTATACTGCTTTGTGGCAGTTTACACCGAATCCCAAAAGCAAATAAGCTATCCATCATCTGCTTAGAAGACTAGAAGCAAGGGAAGAAAAAAAAAAGAGATGCTGTAGCTATGTAATTTGTCATGATTAATTAGTTATTTATTAACGTATTATGATTTCATTTTACAGAGTACGATCTAATCGCATAAGCAGGGATCTTTCATGACTTGAAAACTTTAAAATGAGAATTAAGACCTGGCGTATTAAGACAAACATGAGCAGGGGACTGAGTGAAGAACCATATCAGCAGCAGAACAAGAGCAGAGGCTATTGCAGATCTCTGCCAAAATCTTCAATTACCTACAGTCCTCCTGGTTTCTGAAAAACAAAAACAACTGCTCAACATCCCTATGCCTCTGACCTCTCATTCCCCATTATCTGTGACAGAGAAGTCAGATCAAATTAAGGAATAATTTGAAAGTGGAAGAACATTTTATTGACTATAAATGGAAGAACTAAAAGGAGAATGGTGCAAGAATCCAAGTCCTGCAGAAATGGAGAAACATTTGTGACAAATTACCTGAAAAGGTGTGTTCTGGTCAGGCATGTAGTGAGATACTAACAAAGAGATCAATAATCAGAAGCAATGAATCAGACATCTGAAGACAGTAAGTCAAGAATAATGCATGTGAGACAGACAGAAAGCATTTCATTAATTTAAGTACTGATTATTCAGAAGGCAAGCAAGGAATAAAACATTAACCCCATATGATCAGTTTCAACAAAGCTACTTGCAGAGATGTAAAAAGATGTTTGACAAACTCTTTATTTTGTACCATTTTCCATCATCAACCATCAATAAACAGATAAAAACCTTATAAAAATGCACATATACATCATTTGTAGCTAAATACATTTTAAATATTCAATGTTTTCTGGATTAAAAAGAAATAAAGGTAGACTCGGATTTGGAAAAAAAAAAAAAAAGAAAAAAACAACCACTGCCACCAACAAATTGGCATTCAAATGGCACTATTACGTGTGGATCTACTGCTTAAGAGAACGGAAAAATCAGAATTTAGCCTTTAGAGATATATATTCAAGCTTGCAGCAGACTGTCAGAATGATACATTGCTTGGGCCACTATATAACGCCTCTAGCTCTTGCATAATACAAAGCACTATTCCCAAACAACTTATTAGTTTATGTACAGACAAGAAGACTTTATATAAGAATAAATGATATACACATTTTTAATATTTAATCTAGGTTCGGAAAGGCGATCATCTTTCTTCTGTATTGTCTATATTTTGTTCTTGTTCCAGCTCACTTCCATAACCAAAACTATCAATCATCTACGTATTTTTATGTCGTTTCCACCTACATGAAGTGATGTTAAGGATTAAAACACAAGTAGCACCCACACTACTAACACCAGCGTCAGAATCCTGTGCTAATAATTAGGCAAAAAGTAAAGATGCAACTTTCATACATAAACAGAAACAGCGTTACTGACGCTTTGAATAAAAAATTACTGTTTTTTCTTCAGAATTGAACTCTCAGAAGTAGTCCTGTACTCTAATGAGCCTGGGAAGCTTTAATTGCTCAAGGCAAAGATTAATTTTAGAAAGAACGGGTTTATAGTTTATTTCTAGAATGTGTGGATTTGAACAGAACTAACAGGTTAAAATAATCATGACCTCTTTTGAGTGTAAAATACATTTTAGTAAATAAAATAAAAAAGTTTGAATTTTAAAAGCTACATCCAGAAAAAAAAAAGTTGATCTGCACAAGAAAAGTGATCTGTGTTCCAGAATCAACCTAGGATTCACAGAGCAGGCAAAAACCTCAATGTCTGAATAAATACAAAAATGCCTTGATTCCTCACAACAATTATATATATTATATAAAAATTATGTAAATATATGGTTATATGCATGTATATACACATATATATATACACATATACATATAACATATACCTAAAAGCAGTGAGTAATCAGTTCAATTTATGGTTAAGACAGAAAACACCATTCTCCAACTGGAGTATGAAGCAGGGACAAACAGTACCTAATTTTCCCTCAGGTTGCATATTCAGTCCTACAATAGGTCTACACTAGCCATTCCAGCAATTTATATTTTGGTCATGATCTTACTCCATCTGCCTAGAGCTGTCAAGAGTTTGTACCCAGCAAGATGTTGTTAGGTTACAAATAAATAAATAAACCAATTGGAATATTTGTTTCTTTTCTCTGCAAAAAAATGCAAGAAACAAGCAGGGCTCACCATTACATTTCTTGGAATTCCCTGGGTCTGAAATCAGGACATAATTCAGTATTTCATCCAGTGACTATATTTACTGATTTAATTAGCATCACATTACCCTAAATACTGCAAATAACTCACTGTTCAGTGGGATTTCCAAGTAAAACCTGAATCAGCACATGTATCAGCAACCCAAACGCACAAATTTATTGATGACAGTAGTCTCACTGATATCAATGCATTTTTGTATATTAGATTGAAAGGTTTGTTTCCTCTGCAATGTGAATAGCAAAGCTGAATACCAACACTGTTAGCCACTATATCTGTATATATTACATTGTCAGATTTTAATTACTATTTTATTAGGTCTGCAGAGTATTTCTAATGGAAAAAAAAGAGCAAAGTTCTAATGCAGGAGCTCTGGCTTGTGCTTCTTCAGACCAGTATGGAATGACAGTGGTCATCTGCCTCATCGTTTAGTTCAGTGACTTTGAGATGATCTCAAGCAGTGAAATTAAACACTCAAGTAATATTTCTGTCTTTGGAGAGTTTAACTACCAGAATACATGAAAAATGCTAATGGGTCATTCATGAAAGATCATAAATCAAACGACTTATCTGAGTAAGTAGCAAACAAATTTCAGCACTATTACAATTGCAATCTTAAGAGATAAAAGATGAATCTAGCTCAGTGACAATCAGCCTCTTATTGAAAGTTCAACAGCACTTACTGAATTACCTTTTTTTTTTTTACTTTCTCATATCTCTACCTGCACATATTGATGAGATTTCAAGTCTTTTTCAGTAGTCAACACTAGTGTTAAGAAGTAACAACCTTCAGAGAAGTGAGCTTGCCACATCTAGTAAATAAATTACTACTACTGCCATAAAGCAAAACTGATACACATCTCCTGAAAAAAAGTTGTGTCATTAGAGCTACTGCTCCAAAAACCCCTATGAAAACACACACAGTCATGCTGAATCTGCTAACATGAAATTTCTATGGCATCCTTATAAAACAGGTGGATAGAAGGGTATAAGAAATGCAATCTTTCATTTGAGTCACTATTACCTTGTAACTGTAATATTGTGGAACATCTTCATTTTCTGCCACTCTACTGAAACATAAAGCCTAGAAAGTTTTCTTGTGTTTCATATTCTCTATTCACTACTATCAAACACTGTATCCTTGAATGACAAGGAACTGAATTGTTTATAAACAAAACAACTGAAAGAACTGTCGAGGAGAGACTGTTAACAATAAAGCTGGGCCTCCATCCTTGAAGATACTCAAAACTCCTCTAAGCCTAATGCTTAACTCATTGTTTCACCAGTGTTTTCTCAATTGAATACATACATTTCCAAACTTTCTGCAAGTGAATGTTGAATGATGGATTGAGAAGTAAACACATACATGTGTATTTACTGAAAGATCAGTAAATTAGTTTTTAATTAAGAAACAAAAAACACCCAAAGCAAAACATCAAACAAAAACCCCACACATTTTCCAATAGCAACAAATTGATTAACTCCCCCAGTGTGACTCTTGATAGCACACAGGATCTCAAGATCAGCCCACTAACATTTGGGCTTTTTTCTTTGATGTGTAATTATTCAGATCTCTCAAGTAATAGTCAGAATAGCAAAACATAAACATAAAATTAGTAGAAGTGGATTAAATGAAAGATTTTGATAAAATTGGAATACTAAAGGAACAAGCAGACAACTCTTTCGGGTCATGTGAAATCTCAGAACAGAAGAGCATTAGACAGCAATTAATTTTCAAGAAGAGAACATATTTCAGAGTCTTACTGGTGGTCAGAAGCACTTTCCTTTAACCAGAAGTTATCTGCACAAATAAAAGCAATCTAACTATTGATCTTAGCATTTATTGTAAACAATACTTCCCCTAGTTAATGTATTCAGCAAGCATATAAAGTATTTATTCACAGTGAAACAATTTCAATAATAACTTACCGGGCTACACGAAAACATTATTTACCAGAAAAAATATCACAGAGAGAGCTACCTTAAGAGTCATAAAAAAGACTTTTTTCATTGTGAAGCCACAGCCGCTGTGTGGTTAACTTTAAAAGGATTCTTTATCAATCCAGTCATCACGGTGACATATATACAAATCTATTTGCAAACATTTTTATTACATACTTAGATGCTATGAAGTGACATAGTAAATTTCTTCATTTCACAGCAAAGCTAACCTCACTGTCAAGATGCTGGGAGAATTGGTCCCAATTCTCCAAAGTATCCACTTATTTGTACCTCTCAGGCTAAACATGGCACCTTAAATTACAATATACAGTAACATAAAGGGTTAGGTGCAGGCATGCAGGATCTAAACCCTGAACCTGCACAGAAATATCAGGAGCAGAACTTTTCCAAGGGAACATAACAATGAAGCCCCTTCAATTACCATTCTTTGAGAATAAGCTCAGAAATGTATCGAAACTAGAAAAGAAAAAAGACTGAAAAAAATAAAATGGGACTTGACAACAACATTTTCATATGATTAAGACTTGGCCTGGTGCCTAAAGTAGATGATGCTTTTCTATTTTTAGGGGTTTTTTTAGAAGGTGATAGACTACAGTAAGAATATTCAGTTGCTTTTATTCCAAATGGAGCTCTGTTACTTTGTTTGAAGGTGCATTTCAACTGATTTGACATATTAGCAAGCACTCTGTATGGTCCATCTGATCCATCTATAGGGGAACCATAAAACATTCATTTCTATTCTGACGCCAGCACCGGAAGGCTATTTGGCCCAATTTTCTGCTTACTTGCAGTGTTATTTATCATAATGTAGCTGCCATTACTGTTACATGTGTAATAAAGAATGAAAGGTAATTTCTGTTCCTTGATGAAGTTCAATTGCTCTTGCTTCTAAGTCACTGCACTTCCAGTTACTCTAAGTACCTAAACTGTGTACAAGACAAGGCACCACCTCTTGAAACAACTGCACACATTCACAGTGGAGAGTGTAAGTGATGGAAATTATAGGCATTTCACCACTGAAAACTCCAAACCAAATGTTGGTTTTTTTTTTCTGATACTTGTTTCTGATAGAAGTTATGTGTATGTACAGAAGTGTAACCTACATGTAACATATGCAAGCAGAAGGTAGAAATCCTGGCTGAGAAAATCTGAAGATTGGAAAGCAATTGATGTCAGGCAAGAATTAGAGGGTGTGATGGAAGGAGAGACAAGTAAGACTGGGCATAAAATCACTTGTACCAGAGCAACTAAATTGAACTGAGGGATGCATGGGTAATCAGTGGAAGAACGCAACTGCAAAAACAAGGCAGAGAAAGACAAACTAGTGAAAAAAGCAACAGTATAAATTTGCTGTCTTTGAAGATACAAAGGAAAAAACAAGCAGTGGCAAATGATGGGAACTGGAGAGAAACAAACAGCTAATTCAAAAGGAATGGATGATACTGTAAGTCCTCAGAGGATGTTATATCTTTCAACGTCTGAGACAGAGATGTCAGAATGATACATATATTTAGTTGAAAGAACAGGAGACAGAAGTTTGGAAAATAACACTAACACCACTGAAAGTCTTTAGAAAACAGTACTAATGAAAACAGGCTTATTATAAGCAAAATTCCAGAAATCAGACATGTATCCTGTCCTCTGGGAACTAAAATATACAAAGTCAGAGAAGATGTCAATGACAGCAAGACAGAGGTTACTGATTGCTTTTCATGCTGGAATAAATAATTCAGCTTGAACCTCCTTTGTGTGAATCAGAAGCAAGCATGTCAGGTGACAAAAGATGTTCAAAGTGGAGACTTGGATAATCCTCAGAAAGGAACCTTTTTGTCCACAGAGAAAAAACACAATGCCTCAGAAACCAGTGTCATCATAATTTGATGATCTCTAACTACAATAAGCACAAATGTATTTGTGTGAGTAAAGCTCTCAAGAGTTTCCTAGTAATTTGTGAGAAAAACAGGCCCAAACTTGGCACAATTCTTCAGCTAAAAGGGAGCAGATGTAAGACATTTGCATGACCTCCACACCTCATGCAAAAACACAGAGAAGGAAATGAGATAAATGCAGTAATGCTAAAAAGAAACATCTCAGACTACCAAGCAGAACAGTATAGTCCACACAGAAGTTGTCCCATTTCCATGGGAATTTTGATTTGGCTATAAAGAAAGAAAATGTTGAAGTGCTTGTCCTAATTACAGTACTCTGGACAAATCCTGGAAGAAGTATAGGTCTCAGTAAGAGGACACAGAATTGAATACGAAGGATCAAACATAATGAAAATTATGGCTGAAACGGAAGAATGCAAATATATAATGTAGTACTATTTGTATTTCCAGAGGAAAACGAGGAGATAAAGCTGACGCACTATCCATAGATAACTCAGCATGTTAAACAGGATACAAGAATGAAGGTACGGATGAGAGAGGAAAAGATCAGTAAAGAGAATTACACCTTAGAAGATACTGGAAAAGGATCAGCACGGTGTTTCTTTCGCCTCTTTTCTTTTCTAGTTCTCTTTGACTCATTAAAATCCCAAACAACCAAACAAAAAAACTCCGCAGAAAGGATAAGAGGTATAAAATATATTTCATAAAATGAAGAATTGATTCAATAAGCATTCTTTCAGCCTGAGAGGAGGAAGCCTTATAAGCCATGGACAGTATACTGAAGAAGGCTATAAAATTACTGGTGTGCTGGAAAATATATATACAGAACAAACATTTAGTGTCTCTTTTAATACATGGATTAGAAGAAACTAGCAAATGGAGGAAAAAAAAACCCACCCCAAATACAACATTCTTTGCACAATACTAATCCTTTGCCACACTATGCTGAAAAGCCTGAGTTACTATAATTTCAAAAACCTACTGGCACAGGAAAAAGAAGATCTGCTGAGGAATATGAAATATTAGGACTGAAGGAAGCCATTCAGCCACAAATTTCAGCAGACTGGAAGTGTATTAAGGGTATATGCTTGTCCTACTTTGAACTCGCCTGGAAGTCTTCCAGTAGCTACAGATACTAAAGAGATTTTTAAATAAATTGGTGAAACTTTCCATTTCAAATTTTAACTTAACAAATGTACTGCTAGTGTTGGAATAAAATGCACTCAATCACTCCTGCATTTTTTCCTGTGACACACTTTAATGCTGTCCTTGCTACTGTACTTAGGTCTTAAGTTTACCACAGGTGGAAAGTACTTTGTGACCCGTATCTTGCAGTGCCAGGAGAGTAGATGATTTGTAGGATGTGGATTTTTGAAGTGGATATCTACTTCCCTTGGTGAGATCAGCCCGGGTGACATAGAGCTATAGCTGCAGGAAAAGGAACTTGACTGCATATTGCCCCTTCCAGCATTATGCAAAGCACATGCATTATTTCTGCAGGCATCAATAATTTTTATAGAAACTTTAAATACTCGGGTTTTGAAACAAGAAATCTAAGCTGTTAGCTGAGAAACAGCTGTAATAAAGTATCACATTTAAATATAAAAATCCCTTCATCTTCAGAAATTATTGTACACTTGCTTCTACCTTCCTAGAAATAAAAAAGAATATCTGTTCATTTAAAAGTTGTGCTTTCATTCATAGTAGCATTAAACAATTACACTGAATGACTAAGTGATCAATAGTTATTGACCTAATGGCAATAAAAATACTAGATTGACTGTGATGTAGAAATAGCAGGAAGAAATTTATCAGTATAAAGTGTTCACATGCAAAGCTATTTAAACAGTAGCTTCAGATGAGTCTCTTCTGCAACACAGTCAAGTGTTTTATGAGCCATCCCAGTAACAATTATTCTAAGTAGGCAGTGAATCATGCTGCCCTCAGGAAATTTCAAGCAGGCAGTTTTCTAATTTTTTAATGGTAGAAAAATGCATCTCATCCAAGTAGAATATACAAAATATTAAATATATTCCTGCTAAATATTTCCTCCTTTTAGTTATACTCCTAAGACAGTATGGTGTTTGGCACAGTGATACTGCACTTGAGCAAAGTTTTATCGCAGATCAAGAACAAGGTGTTTTCACAGTGGCTCCAGATACACATACTAATCCAACTCATGAAAGACTCCTGCTTACTGAGAAAGAGAAATGTATTCTATCTCCTAAAGAGAACCACAGTTAAGGGCACATATAGCTTTATATGATATTAAATAACATAGTCTGATAAATATATGTTGATAAATTGACAGTGGATAAATTCATGCTTTAAGACAATGTTTAGTTAGCATATTGGCAAAGACAAGCTAATCAACTTATTTTTATAGTGGAAAGCATGTATATTTTTATATATATTTTTATATATATAAAATATAATATATGTTATATATAATATATAATAAATATAAATATAATAAAATATATATTATATAATATATATATTATATTATATTTTATATATATATATAAATATATATTATATTTTTATAGTGGAAAGCATGTATATTCTGACCATAGACATTGAACAGGGCTTCGAGCAACCTGATCTAGTGGGAGATGTCCCTGCCCATGGCAGGGGGGTTGGAACTAGCTGATTGTAAGGTCTTTTCCAACCCTAACCCTCACAGAAATTACAGACACTGAACAGGATTAAAAACTTAATGCATACAAACCAAGGGAATGGATAATCTCTATCACTAAATTCTGAAAGGACAGGTTTGTGAATACACAGGAAGGGTTTGTAACAATAATATCATAGTACTATATGAATACAGGACTTACATTTAAGAAGAAATGGGAGGAAGAAGTGATCTAAGTAACCAACAGACCTATAATGCATCTTTTAGAATGAGCAGTGAAAGAGGTAAAACATAAAGATAAAAGGAAAATAA
This sequence comes from Coracopsis vasa, assembly GCA_026283785.1. Taxonomy (NCBI): domain Eukaryota; kingdom Metazoa; phylum Chordata; class Aves; order Psittaciformes; family Psittacidae; genus Coracopsis; species Coracopsis vasa. The sequence continues at coordinate 13,296 of JANHGB010034701.1, forward strand.
AATATAAGTCAAAATATGATTATCAGGGTAACATATTAATTCTAAATAATTATTTATTTGATAGTTGGGAAATATGGAGGAAGAATGAAGTTAAAATAAACACATCTAGTTGTCAGTAAAACCTTTAAAGTTATGTACATAAAACCACCATTAGTTAAAGTGAAGAGTGTGAAGATGGGTATATAAATGTGGACTGGATAATAAATAATCAGGAAGATTGGTGCAGTAAATATGGAGTTAATAAGACACTGCTACTGAAGCTTGTAAAGATCAGTTTTAAGCACAATTTCAGTATTTTTAGTTGTTTGTACCAACAACATAAAATCAAACAGCCTTAACAGTGAAGAGTCATGGTCTGAGAGACCTCTGGAAAGAAAGAGATAACCTCAAGAACATGAATAATAGAAACAGGATTATATCTGGCTCTGAAGATTCTTTTGAAAGGGGCACCTTCCAACTGTTAGGGAAAAACAGAAGCAGGAAGGTCCAGAAGTGCTTCATGAATACTGCCATTGCATGAGATGTGTGCTAACACAGCCATTGATGTTCAAAGATTATTTTTGTACCTGAAGTAGAGTGGGTGAGTACATCTACAGTGATCATGTAAAAACAACCAGAGAGCAGGTTTAAAGCAATGCCACTTTTTAAGTCTAGCAAGGTGCATAGGACAAGTGGAGTGCTGGTCATAAATATATCAGGGAAAGGGGATTTGCCCATTGTGTGGCACCAGTTTATATCCTGGACTTTCTTGCCTTTGAAATATTTGTAGTCAAAATTAAATGTACTTCATTCAACCATATGTTAATTATAGTTTAACTAGACTATTTATTAAGGCTTTTCTGCAATAGATGCTGTCAAACTGTGCAGTTTACCAGCTGTGTTGACACTACAGTTTCAACAGTCCAATATGTGAAGCCTTCCTTCTCTTCAAAGCCACTGGCAGAAAGCATTTTTCAACATGAAAGTTAATAAATCCCCATGGGTTAGAAAAAACAACCCTAATATGTACTTCTAAAATTATTATTGTGTAGTGATCACACAGTCTATGACCCAAAGGAATTATTGACACTGGAAATTACTTCTCATTCTTGACAAAAAGTTGTAGAAATACATGAAGGTATAGCACGCATACTATTTGCAAGAAAAAATATATCATGGTGTTTTAAAGCCTGACAAGGAAAAAGAATTTCCGCATACATCACAACAGTAGCAGGCATTCATAAAATCAGAAATGCAAGTGGTGTGAAGAACAGGCATGGCCTGACCTCATGAGCTGAAATGCGGCACCAGGCTGCTGTGACTGACTGTATCTCATCCTGCACAGGATCAGTTCAGTAATCCAGCCTAATGAACTGGAAACTCAGGAATCAAACAGCAAAACTTGAACAAAGCAGCTGCACTGAACAAGCAGGTAATCACCCAAAGTATCTCAAAACATATTCCAGTTTAGGAAGTTTAGGGTAATAAACTTCAGAAGATGTAAAAATAATGCTACTACTATTAAACCCACCCAAACTAAGGATTTTGGGGTTGAGAAAGGGGATCTGTTGGGTTTTTCTTCTGGCATTAATAAACCCTCAGATTGTAAAATGGCATTTTGATTTTTATTTTTTTAAATATTTTAAATTTGATTTTTGAAAGGCTTTGTTGTGACAATATATAATGCTTTAATAATAATAATAATATGTCACAGTTTTTTTAGGGTTCTTTCCAACTATGACACAGGTTTTTTTCCTTATATTGAGTGCATAATGAACAGGGTTTGGATTTTGTTTGTTGTTGTTGGGCTTTTGGCATAATCACCCTAAGCATCATTTCCAGAGGCCTGAAAATGAAGTCATTGAGACCAATCATCCTCTCAATGACATCTGTATTTGCATTCAGTTTCTGGCAGTGGAATCATGCTACAAACTGTTTTGATCTTTTTTTAATCTGCTGAAATAGCATAATTGAAAAGCAACCTCTTCCTTCCTTTTGAGAAACTAAACATCCCTATTCCTAAAGAGCACTCCATATAAATTGGCTCTTTCAAAAGCATGATACTAACGACCAGTAACCAGCAATAGACAGAAATGGAATTACCATACACCATGTAATCATCAGGGAGGAAACAGTCTATGACACTGGAAAACTGAATTTTCTCTCAAATACATAAACACTGAGATTTTTAAATGTAGTGTTCCCATCCATTCCCAAACCACCAGAAATATTCATTTGCGGGATTTAGGGAATGAAACACCAGCATAAACTTGAATTTTCTCTTCACGATGTATACTGCTTAATTGATATACAAAAGTATACACAGAGTATTACTGCACTAGGGTAAGATACATGTAAGGTGATGGTCTTAAATCACTGCTGCATGATGGCAGATTTAAAGCTGCCCTGGATCAGGATGCAGCTTTTTCTAAAATATGAATGTTGCTGGAGGGAACCTCTAACTCTGTGCTGCCTTAGAAAGATTGTTCAAGTTTTGTTTCAATATTTAATGAGTTTTCTATGGTATTTCAAAAGAACGACTAGAAAGAGACCATTACAGAAGTACTCTCTCTTTTATGGATGACATGAAAGGGATATGGATAGCTAAATTAACGGTTAATCAGGGCTTCTGAGAGAATTTAACTAATGCATTTATCATTAACTTTACAAATATGGTCTTGCAAACCAAGGAAGGTTTTTAACTTTTCTCTTTTAAAATAGGGTTTTAGTCCATTTTTTTCATTAATCAAAGCAAAATATTCATAATACTTGTCAAGAACCCTTACACTGTGAAAAGGGAAGCTGGTACTTGATCCCTTTCTTTTTCTGTGAGGAATCTTCCTCTTTTTGCCTGTTTATTTTCATATAGTTTAAATATTTTCTGGCAGCTATGAAAAACAAATAATTTGCATCTTCCTAGATGTAATCTATGACTGCATTTGGAGGTACTCAAAAGTGACAGAATAAAAGTAGTGAATGCAGGAATGAATCCTCTTATCTCTTAATGGATTTTATAAATTAGCTAAACCCTGATTGCATCTCTTCCCCTCTCTTTCTCGGGAAGATCCATGAGACACCAACATCTCAGAGATCAAAAGATCTTTTGTCAGGCCAGGTCTCAAAAAGAAAATAACAACAACAAACAACCCACTAGGAGAGAAATCCTTCAGAACCTGCCACGTGATGAAAACAGACAGACTTCTGATACTTCAAATCCCATTACTAATTTAAAAAGCAGAGACAAATCCATACTCTTGAATTGCGTTTGAAGAATGCTTCCTGATGCATGGATGAGTGACTGGGAGATTGATTGTGTGCTTTTGATTTCGAAGGATGCAATTTCCACTTGATTTTGTGGGTGCACAACGTTTCAGATAGCATGAGACATTAATCCCCTCCTTTAAAAAGAGAAAAGGCATGTTTTGTTTTAAAATAAAAAAAAAGAGATAAATTAAAAAAGGTGTTGTATTTGTCTTATTCATTTAAATGTTACACAATCATATAAAAAAATTAACATATAGAAACACATACAACTGCATTGTCTATAAACCTGAATAAATCTACATAAACTAGCTCTTTTAAAGAGGCCCAACAAGTTTGTCTGGTGTACTATATTGAATTTAAATTATCTGATTATCATTAATTTATGTATTTCCACAGAAGTTCATGGTGTTTTAGCAAAATGCATTATGAAAATGTATTCAAGAAATGGTATCAGGGAAAATTCTAATAGTGAAATGCTCCTAAGCAGAGCAGACATGAAATAAAATCCCGGAATCCAGCATAGAAGGTAAAGTTTTTGTTTTCAGAATACACTCTCTATAGAATATATACAGAAGTATGTTTAGGAAAGAGCCAGATCTTTCATTAGTCAATTTCTCATAAAACTTTTCGCACCATGGAAAGTCTCTCTACTGTTGTTATAAGGAGTGAATCTTCAGCCTTTCAGAGCTCTCTTAAGTTAGCCTAAAGGGATCTACATGTACTTTCAGTAGGTAAAACAGGGTGTCTCGAGTTTTCAAAGATTAGATAAGCTAGCAAGCTAATGAAAACATTATCTTCTGCATCAAGAAACTGCACTGGTTTTGGAATAAAACAAACAAACAAAAAAAATCCAACCAAAATCTCAGTTTATGGAAGAAGTGTGCTCTAAATTTGAGCTGAATCTGATAAAGGCTGATTACCAGCACACAGAACTTAAGGTTTATACAATGCATGACACACCCTATTGTCCGTGATTTATTCTCTCTCTGCTCTGTTATGATCACAATCTGGTTACTGTATCTTTTAGCCTCCTATTTGCCTGATGGTGATGTTAAATTCCCATATTCCGATGCTAAGCAAAATGTGTAAAGAATTTCTCAGAGATCACAGAAAGAAAAACTACATGAACGAAAAGTTAGTTGCCAGATTATATGCAAGCAATATGTATAATATTATATGCAAGCAATAAATGCTATACTTTCTTATATTTCTTAACTTTTCAGATCCATTTACTATTTATTTATGTATATTTATGTACTGTGTATTTTACCACACTTCAGTATGGTTGTTTCATACAATCCAAGACACTCCAGGAAGTTACCACTCTGAGGAAGACCTACAAGCTTGACACTGGTCTCCCTCTTTCTCAGCTTCTATAGAATAGATCACTTCATATGGAAAATACAGCAGAAAATAACTTAAAAAAATATATTACAAAATGAATGTAAAATAATTTCATTATATATAAATGAGGCAATAGAGCTTTGCTACAACACACAATAAAACTCTTGCTAAAGCAACTGTAGATGGGATGATGTGTACTGGAAAATTATAAGGAAACAATTCTGTTTTCTTAGCATTTCCAGAATGTGCATGTTCCCTGCATGTCAAAGAAAAGACAAAACAGAAAGAAAAAGGGAGGAAAGGGGACAGGAAACAAGCACACCCTTTAAAAGTAATAACTGTGATTTTATATTTCCTGTAAGTACGGTGCATGTTTTGGATAACAAGCCTGTCGATGGAGCCAAACAGCTTTTAGCTATGTGAAGCTGCTGGAGCATGTAACTCATTCTAAACACACCAGGCTGCTTCAAAGAGGGGGAAATGTTAACTTCTATATCAGTAATTTGCAGTAATAGAAAGCTGTTACGAAATCAATGTCTCGTCTGGAAAATAAATGTTTCCATTTCACCCTGCACTTAAGCTAGAGGCAAGAGACTATTATCCTGTGACTTTCTATTAGATCAGGACGGTCTCAGACATCCATGTACAGCAAAAACAACCTGAAAGACTAAACACTGTTTTCTAGGTTTACTAGAAATAAAAAAATAAAATAAAATAATTCAAGGAGATTTTCTACAGTTAATCAAGACTTGTACCACAGTCAGCTTTGCAACCTGTCAGCCTGGTAATCCATAGATAGATCGATATACAATTTGTTTGAGACAATCTGGACACCTTCTGTAACCAAATAACTTCTGTACTACAAATATTTAACCTAAGAACAGATGCTACAGAATGGAGAGATAACTTTTTGATTTCATGGCAGGTTTTCACAAGATAAGGGACAACCACTATTATCTGAAAGATAAACAAGAGATGGACAGTGACTCTTGAACATCATGCAGCTTGTTGAGGGCAGACATGTAATTGAGATTCACATTTCTTCAAGACTATTAGGGAGAAACAACTCCAATAAACTCTGAAAAACTTTCCCATTTCTATGATCAACTGCTCATTTTTCCAGTGTTCTCCCTTTTTCAAACCAGTGTGTCTCTCTTCCCTCATATCCAGTATAGCGTGACTTTTGGATACCTGAAAAATTTCTGTATGGATCTACACGGGCATGCACTTCACTACCTGTTCACTGTTGTAATACTTTTCAAGCAAATGCTTCTTCAATATTTTAAAGAGATAAGGATGATGTCCAGGATAAAGGGAAATCACATTCTCTGACCCACACAAATGCTTGCAATATTTGCCTTTTCTATATTCTTAAATCTTAGTGTTCTCATACAAGAACTCCCAGCAATAACAACTCTTGCAGAATAATATGCTTGAAATGAATCTTAGCCATCACTTGAGAGCAAAACATCAATTGCAAAAAGGTATTTTATATAGAATCAAGCCTCTTTTTGTGAAAGTGTAGTCTGCATAATGTAATCTTCCTACCAGACAGAAAAAGGTTAGACACCATCCAAAATTCTGTTACCCTCAGAGAACAGATTAACATGCATAGAGTCGTAGAATCATAGAATAGTCAGGGTTGGAAAGGACCTTAAGATCATCTAGTTCCAACCCCCCTGCCATGGGCAGGGACA
>JANHGB010034702.1:0-10272 GCA_026283785.1 Coracopsis vasa
TGTGTATACGTATATGCACACCCACCCTGAGTCCACTTAAAAAGGGTTATGGCTCTCTGCCCTGCTTGTCCTCAGCTCTAGAGGGTCTCATCCTGACCAGGCTGTAGGATCAGGGTCCCAGAACCTGGTGCAGGATCAGGAATGCTGGATCAGGACCCCACAGCTCCCAGTTACAGGATCAGGCCCCCCCCACCCCGGTTCAGAATCAGGCCCCGCTGCCGGGTACCTTTTGCCATCTCGTGGCTGGCGGGGGAACATCAGCACCCCCCAGGAAGGATTGGGCCGGCTCTGAGTGAATGAGCCCCTCGTCTGGGCTTGGGGAAGGGAGAAATCACTGTGGGGTGAAGGCGAACGGGGACAAACACCCTTTATACCCACCCCTACTCCGGGGGGCATTTCAGTGCCTCTCACCCTAGCGCCAGGGCTGTTGGGGGTCAGGATCCCCTCTCTGCCCCACCCCCAAGGGGAATTGCCCCATAGCGGATGCAGGTGACACCACATTCCCCAAGCCGGGTGTGAAAACGCTCCTTCCACTCCAGAGCATCGCCAAGCACATCCTGCCCGAGAGGGGGGGGCAGCCGGGCCGCACCCAGGGATGGGGTTCAGAGCCCTGGAGGGGCACATTGGGATGGGGTTGCGGGGGGCATTCCTGGGGGCAGGAATCACACACAGGAGGCAGAGGCTGGGCACAAAGCATGCGGAAAGGCCTTTAACGTCCCGCTCCAGCGCAGCTCCGGCCGTGCCCCGGAGGCGATGGGCATCGTGCCACCGGCACCGGGGAGGAGCGTGGGGCCGCGGCGGGGGCGCAGAGCCGGGAGGGGGGGTGGTCATAGACGTGGTGTGTGTTGTACCGCTGCACCGTCACTGCCTCAGGCTTGCTGAAGGTGCTGCTGACACCGCAGGCATCCGAGCTATGGGGGGGAAAAGGGGGTGCCGGTGTCACCCTGTGACATGGCAGCACCCATCGCGGCTCGTGATGGGACATAGGGGTGACACTCACCCCCGGCACACCAGCATGGCCACCAGGCCGGCCAGCAGGGCGGCGAAGAGGATGCTGAGGATGGAGGTGAGGGCGATCATGGCAGCGCTGTGCCCGCGGTCCGTCTGGGGGATGTTGTTCCATGGCGTGGCTGGGGAGGGAGCAGGATGCGCACCCCGGTGTGTTTGCGGGCAGCCGGTGTGCGATTGCACCGCACAAACACAATGAGCCCTCACACGGAGCCATCAGGCAGTGCCTGCCTCAGTTTCCCCCCTCTGCTCGCAGGAGAGCTGCACCCCAAGATGCTGGTGCTCAGCATCCAACCACCACAGGACCACCCAGCGCCCCCCAACCAGAGGGATGTGGGATGGGTGCAAGGGGCAGGATGAGCCCCCTGGTACCTGTCTTCAGGGTGATAGGATCTGACCACTTTGTCTCAGCCACAGGACTGGAGTTACCCCAGGCGACAAACTTCACCCTGGGATGGGATGGGAGGGTGGATGTGATTCGCGGGGCTGCCAGCAGCCCCGGAGGGGGGATGTCCCCATGAGCAGGCTATGGGTAGGGTTATACCAGTACGGCCCGGGGCCGGGCAAGGGGCCATTGCAGGTGGGTCTGGTGTTATCCCTTTGGCAGCTGGTCTCGCTGCCGACGCGCAGCACCGCGATCTCCCCATCGGCTTTGGGGCAGGGGTAGTTGAGGAGGGTGGTGTTGAGGGTCATGTAGGCAGAGGTGCTGCTCGGGAAGAGCTGGTACGCCCTGCCCGGGGACCCCGGCTCCAGGGAGCTGTTGAAGCTGGATACGCCTGCAGGATGGGGATGGGGATGGGGATGGGGATGGGGATGGGGATGGGGATGGGGTGAGGAGGGACCGCGGGGTGCACGGGGAGCCCTGCGCGCACCCCCAGGACCCCGCCGTACCCTCCTGATCGGCCACCACCAGCCAGATGACGGCACCGCTCAGCGAGTCGGGGAAGGCGCAGCGGGGCTGGTCCAGCACGAAGGTGGAGGTGGTCGTGGTGCCCCCCAGGGCCAGGTTGGACAGGACCGGTGTGTACAGCGCCGGGTCTGCGGGAGGAGACAAGGCGGGTGCAGCGGTGCGGGCCCTCACAGGGGCACAGGGACAGAGGGGGCTGCCCCTTTGAACCCGGCCGTGTCCCCCCCTCCTCCTCTCCCATCCCTCATTTTGGGGCTCTGCACGATGTGTCAGCAAAAGCAGAGCAGGCAGGTGTGAGTCTGACACCTTTCAGCCAGAGGAGGTTTGGGCAGATGTGATGGATGGGAATGCCTGCATGCAGGAGGGAAGACAAAGTGCAGGGAGGGAGAGCAATGGTGGCAGCCCTGGCACTGGAGTGCAAGGGCCTGGCCACCTCCTTATTTCTGTCTTTATTTCTTATCCTGATCTGTGCTGCAATTGCTTTGCCTTTGAGGTGGGATCAGAGCTTGGTGCAGTCTCGGAGCTGCAGGGCTGGTTGTCCTTACTCTGGGTTGTTCCCATCTGGGTGCTTCCACTTTGATGACTGCCACAGTGATGCTGGGGGAGGTCTTCCCTTAAACTGTTCCTGGGTGGTGGGGATGCTGCTGGAAGTGATGCAAAACGGGTCATCAGGTTTGTCTTAATTAAAAACAATTTAAAAGAGAGAAAAAGGAAAAATAAACTCCCTGAGAATGAAAAATTGCTCAGAATATGCTGTCAAACCAGCAATGCTGCAATGCTGCTTCTGCAACCACAGAGCTCGTGCATGCGTGAGTGATGAGACTTTTACATATATGAGAAATGAGAAGGTCTTTTAAAATACACTTTAGTTTTACTTCGTAATTATGTGGATCCAGGGTGATGCATCACAGAGATATCACTGTGTTGAAGTATGAGATTGTCTGAACATTTATTTTTATCCAGCAGCAGTGCCATGAGCAATGCTTCAGAATATTCTGAATTGACTGGAATTATATTAGTCATATCTTTATTATGAAGATGGTAATTTACTCCGAAGATTCAGAAGGGTTTGATTTTAATCTCTGAAGAACTGAAGGGGCAAAAGATAAATTAGAGGAGCACAAGGCAGTGCTGAATATCCAGGCTGTGGAAGCACTAATAGTGCTAATTTGGTTTAGGAAACTGCTAAAAGATGTAGTATGGAATGGAGAATTTGTACACCTGGATAAAAGGGATCAGGAAAGAAGTGATAGTGTGGAGGAATTAAGTAATACAATGATGGTGATAAACGAAGGCAAATATTGTTTTAAATGTTGTATTGGGAGCCTGAGCCATGATTTGGCATCACAACAGAAACACCATCACTTTTTGCAGCCTTGTCCGAAGGCAAACACAGCTTTTTCCCCATTTATCCATAAAGCGAAGGTAAAATGTCCCACACAAGGACTTGTAAGAGTTACTGTTTGCAAAGAACTTAAAATTCTTCATATGAAAGGTCCTGAATAGTGTAAACAGTATCATTATCCTGCAACACCACTGTGTAAAAGCTGCAAATTGCCTTTTGTCTGGAGTGTAATGGGCTGTACCTACCATTCACACTCGCTGACTGCTGAGACTCAACCTGAAGATCACTGGCCATAATGAGCATAATTAATCCCAGAGAAGAGTTAGACTGAATTTCTTGCATTTTATGCAATGGCATCAAGGTTTGACAGCCTTTAATGATATTTTTCTTTTGTTACTCCAAGGAGCAGGCTTGAAAAGCTGGGATGTTTGACACTGGATGTTCGGGTTCCTTAAAGCAACCAACGCAGTCGGTCCTGGGCTGTGTGATTGGGACCCAATGCACTACATACAAATCGACAATGCCATGCAAGTAAGAAATCTCTGTTCTTCCTTTCATGTGCTGTATTTTGGTGATTCACTGTGTTTGGGGTGAGCACAGCACATTTGGACTCTCACAAAAAGAAAGCAAGCACTATAAAATGTTAACCTAAATGAATTTTAGACTAACAAGAGATGGGTATGCAGTGGAGATCCGCAGCACTGCTTGTTCAGTTGGTAACAGGGAATCTGATAGTTTGAGAGGCAAGTATGTAGGCTGGAAGCTTTTGTGGTTGTTTGGTAAAATTCAGCTGTTGCTCATGCTAGGGATGTGAAGCATCTCTCTACAGATACAGCCTCTTCCCACTCTCCTCCTCCTTGTCCCTCTGGAGATGCTCTCTTGCAGATGTCCAGTTTAGACCTGCTTCCCAAGGTCTTTCTTATCCTGTTACCTACCAACCTGATAACTCTTGCCATGTACTTCTTTGCTTGTCCAACCTCACCAAGAGTGAGTTTGAGGATGGGGGACATTCAACGGTGGTGCCTCTGCCTCTTCCCTGGCCCCAGCACAGAGCACAGCAGAGCTGGGCAGCCCCATCCTTCACCCCAACCCTCCTGACCCCATTTTCTCCAGTTATACCAATGCCAAAGTGTGTAGGTTTGATGCTAATCCTCCTGCCAGTTGCCTCCTTGAATCTCAAGAGCAGTACAATAGATGTTCGTGTTGGCTGTCCTCTTCTGGGCTCCGCTAATGGAAGACATGGGCAGACAAGGGCATCTCAAAAGCACAATTGCTTGCTGACAGTATTGGATTGCTTGGTAACCGTTTGCTTAGGGCAATTACCACTAATTATTTAACAGAATTGGAAAAGCACAAAATAATCTATAAAGGGTACTAGGGACACATTACTGTGGGATAATGGGATTTTACAAGAGAGAGGGAAAAATACCCAGCTCTTAATGTGTCTGTGTAGATGTACAAGAAGAAATATGCTTTTCTTGCTACTTGTGATGGAAAAAACCTAAATACTGCACTGCATTGTGTGGAGCAGGGGATCAGGTTTTGGCTGATGATAATTTATTTATGGAGTAAGCTCTTCTTGATAATTTGGAAAGAACATGAAGTGCACCTAATTTTATTCCCCGGATACACACACGAGGTTCTGTCTAAGCTAAAATTAGCCGTGTTTTTTAGTCTAGACCATCTGTAGATGTAATTTTATCTTGCAGAGTACATGCACACCCAATTGTAGCATGTAATGACTTGAGCCTCTCAGCCCCTCCAAGGGGGCAGGAAGGAGAAATGCTGCTGTCTCAGAGCTGTGGATTGGATTTTCCCTCCCTCTTGGTCAGGGTTTGTGCTTTCTACCCCAGTTACCTTCCTGCTGACCTGAAGTCAGGCTTATGTGGGATTGTGGCTTTATTTTATTGTCCCTGCACTTTTCATCTGTAAAAGTAGTGCAATGAAACACATTTAGATCACAGGGCTGCTGTGAGGATTATTAAATTAAGAGGGGTTTTGGACTCTCAGTTGAAAGGAAGTCCAAGAATTGACCGGTATTAGCTCTGGGCTTTGCTCAAATTCTATGATTAATTATGATGGCAACTTTCTTCAGGTCAATGTTTGATCCTATGCAGAGGTAAGAACAGAGATGGGTGAGCTGGCTGGAACATGTGTTGCCTTTTGTGTGGCTCTGCACCAAGGGCCTCACACAATTGACTGCATGGTGGGGTGAGATGTACCCCTGAGCCCCTGCTTGGCCTTTGGAGGGGGCTCTCAGTGAATGACCAGAGCCTTTGGTCACTGCTGGGCTGCTGGTTCCCATTCCTGCTCCAAAGAACAAGAGGATGTTCTCCCATTGCCCTCTACTTCTCACCCTTGAATATCATGACACCTTCTTTGTGCTTCCTGACAGGTTTTTGCTGCCCAGCCAATACCATTGCAGCACCCAGTAAAGTGATAACATGATCTTGTGCCATTAGAGCAAACCATAGGTTACTGATCGCATGCATTGTTTTCCTGGGTGTCATTCCAGCTACAGAGGAACTAAAATTGATTCCACTGTAAAAGGATTGATTTTTGCTTCTTTTGCTTTCAAAGAATGCCATATTCTAGCTGCTACCAGCTTGCTGTTAGCACCAAACCTGTATTTATGCATTTGAGTAAACAATTGAATTGAGACTTGATTAATTCCTATGTCTTCTTCATGTTTTGTTACTTCAATTTCTTTAGTTGCTGGGATTAAACCAGCAGCCCCTGTGCTGTAATGTGGCCTTGGAAGCACTGTGTGAATTTATTACATAGAGAGACAGGAGGATCTAGGAAGGATAATATTTCATAATAACAATAATATTTATGATACTGATGTGATGTTTTCTGCTCAAAGGTAGTCTAATTACCACAAGTTTGTTAACAAGCATTAATTATAGCTCTTTTTGTTATAATTAGAATCTCATATCAACAATTCATATTTGTTGGAGTTCATTTGTTAGAACAAGAAAAATCTCCTGGTTTAGTCCTGCTGATAGTGAATGGGATGAAGGCAGTGGATTGTAATGCGCACTGGAAATGGATCCTTCAGGGGGCTTTTGCCAAGGTAGAAAGTCCTGTCAGATGAGGTGTCTGTGGGCAACGCTCCCATTTGTAGCAGTCATTTGGCATGATGCTGGCCAAGCTTTGTTTACTGAGCACTGCTTTAATGCAGTTATATATCACAACTGCTGGGCCATCAATGCTGGAAGAAAAAACTCTAATAATGATGATAATCTTATACTTACTTACCTACAAGTCTTCCATTCGAATGAATCCCCATTGCGTTGACTCAATATATAAGCTTTTCCATACTGTCTAATCTACAGAATTGCTCACAGATAACAAAATCTTCTTTGGTTGCATTTAAGTCATAATATTGTCCCATTAATCATCTCTGTGTCTTGTGCTTTGGATGGGGAATTGGCCTGGGTCCCTGGAGCAAGAGCACAGCTTAAGCTGCAGGGCAAAGCTGGTAGAGGCACACACTTGGCTGGAGCAGGACAGTGGCACTGCTGCTGTTGCTGCCACAAGGGGTGCCTATTCCGTGATTACTGGCTAAGTAAGACTGTGGTGTGATTGAAAAAGTCCTTGGTAGAGGGATTTAACAATGTAGATTTGATTTGCGATGCTGTTTCTACTCAGCATATTGCCAGAATGCTGCTGCTTGCTTCAGAACGTTATGTAAAACAGCCACGTTACCAAGAATAAGACAACTGGAAAGTTAAACCACTGGGATTGGACTCAGCTCCCTGGGAGAGAGACTCTGGAATGCTTTTTATAACCTCCTGCTTCACTATCTTCATATTGACTCACATCATTATGCAAATGCCATAAATTGCAATAAAATCAATTAAAGTGCTATCAAGTCTCATAAAAATATGTACCCATTAGGTTGCTGCTGAGACAGTGTTTCTGCTCTGCTTGCTTATGGCTGAGGCAGAGGAGAAGCACGGCAGCTACTCAGAACCAGGAACAGGGGGTACCAGCCTTCCACAGTGCAGGATCCAGGATGGCCAACATCCTTCTCACACCCTTTGAGCTGGGAACTGATCAGCTTGAGGGGGGATTAGTGCAGGATGCTTGGGAGTCCAAGGACAGGAGGGCAGTGGTGATTTCCAGCCCTGCTCCAGAATCCAACCGTGCAATATAAGTAAATCGTTAATATTAGTGTTTCCTGGAGAATTGCAGCCTGATTATGCTTAGGGGTTTATTCTGATCCTTTTTCTGTAGTATCTTTGTCTTAGAGAGCCCTGCCTAATTTGCTAGTCTGTTAGGTCTTGGTGTTAATTCCAGCCTGGCTAAAGCAACCTCTACCCCCCAAAAAGGGGGCTCTGCAGGGTGCTGAGCAGTGTCTGGGTTATGCACTGGATCTCCTTTAGCCAAAATCTTCATTGCCAGCTGGGGAAGGTTAACACCTTTTCCTGCAGACCACAAGGTTTACCTCGCAACAGCAGAAAAGTGATGCAGCAAATCACTGCAGCACTCTGCAGTGCAGAGCTGGTGCCATTTTTCTGTGCAAATTAGATTTGCATGGACCTAACTGGTACCTGAGCTCAAAGCGATGCCTTGGCAGACTCCTATCTTCTGTACTGCTGAAAGAAAGGGAGTCTGGGTTTGTCCTAACAGTTTGAAAATATAGAGCTCATGGTACACTAGATGCCACCCAAAAAGGGGGAAAACATCATATGAGGGGTGCTTTATGTAAAATCTGTGTCTGCCCTTAACCTGAGAACCGAGTAATGTCATTCTCTGAGTGCTACTTCGAAGGAATTTTACTTGAACACAATTCCATGTAAATCTGCATTGCTGGATACAGCCTTGGCTTCTTTGGATTTAACAAGACCTTAATGTGAATGTCCGAGGCCTGACCTGTCTGAAGGGTAGTCTTGAAGAAAGTGCAATTGCACCATAAATAATTCACTTTGGTGCCTTGGCTACCATTCGCTGTAGCCCTTTTAATACCCCATAAACTCAAATGTACCATGCTATTTCTCTCCGTTTCAAACTGCTCTCCCAGGGACTGCAAATAGAATCGCACCATCAGACCATATGCTGTGGAGACCAGAGAGCGGATGAAATTGCAGCACTCCTGACACGTGCCTGATTTTTCTGCTTGTAAAGTTCACATGATGAAATTCAGCTCATTCCTTTGTCTCTATGTAATATGCATTGGGAAAGTTTTAATGTCACAGCTCCTACACGGGGTGCAATGTCATCTGGACTCAGCAAGGAGTGTTCCCTGGGGCGTTTTGGTGAGCAAAGAGCATGTTAGTGCTTGTCCTTCCTCAGCAGCTGCTGACATGGGGAGGAAAGGAGCCAGTCCCACATGATGGGCAGCTCTCCTTGGCTGCATAACTTGTGCATGATTAGTCCTGAAGTGCTGGCCTCACAGATCTGGCAGAAGTCTGGGAAATGGTGAGTGATAATGGTTCAAACAAAAGGTTTATCCCTGTTTAATGTGTTGCCAGTGCCCGCACCCAGCCAAAATGGTCCTGTTGGGTGACAGAATCCTGGGGATGTTAAACTATGTTTTGTATCATGGAAACAGGAGCTCCAAGCTGGTGTTTACACGAGCATCCTTTACCCACCTACCTTTGGATATGGTTAAAATATGAAATGAGGTTCACCACAGCCCCTCTGTGCAGACCCTCGGAGTTCTCACTGTGATCTGGTTTCTTCTCAGTTCTTTCCCTCCCACCCTTTCCATGGGTCAATGTACATCAGGTTTATACCAGTATGAGAGGACTATCTGGCATCTTGAATTTGCTGATAAGAAATCCCAAATGAGTTTTTCCCGAGTTATGAAACTCACGATACCTCCAAGGCTTTTGTCGCATCTGGTAGCAAACCTGGAATCCCCACTCTGCCTTGTACAAGTCTCCATTAAGCAGTGCAAAATTGGTCCATTTATAACTCATTTTAGGGTCTAAATCTTAAGATGATATTGAAATGATTGGCAGCCAGGATTTGTCCTCCCTTTTCCTTGTTTCTCTGGAAGAAATCTGTTTTCAGCACAAAAACTCAATTAGGACAGCAAAAGTGAGCTAGAACCACAGGGCAGGAACTCTGCTTCTGTTTTCAAGTGCTTTGCAGGCAAGAGGTTGGGCTTGGGGTCTGGTGTAAGGAGGATGTCTTGAAGGATGAATTTGTTACCAAGTCCCAGCTCCTTTCTAGTGTGGCCTGATATTCCTACTCCCATCATACAGTGACCTCCCTTCTTTTAGTGCTTAACAAGTTCTTGTTTTCCCAAGTTCTCAAGTTATTAATTCTTGCTAAAATGAGGTGTGAGAGCACAGCTTCACACGCGTTGTCTGATGGCACATTCCAGGTTAGGTGAGGAGCCATTTCCCATGTCACGGAGTTCCCAAATACAGCAGTGACTCAGTTTCTCTCATTTGGAATGATTTCAGTTTAAGGTTCCCCACTGCAGACTGCTTTCCTCAGCTGATTTTCCAACCGGCCTGCCCCCCAAACCCTAAACATCTCATATTGCACCCTGAGTCCGTCCATTGCAACACATGCATTTAATGCCATTCTCTCTGCAGTTATTAATTTGCCTTGGTTATTATTGCGTAAACCCCTCTTTTCTTCACCACCATCTCCTTCTGCTTTGTTTTGCCATAATGGCAACCCAGCGTTTGTAAAGTAATTGCAACTTCCATGACCTGTGATGTGAGGAAGGTGAGATGGCAGCACCATTGAATGGGGCTAAGAGGATGAACTGGGCATTTGGAAAGGAAAATGCTTCTGGTTTACAGATAACCAGGTAAACAGAGAGGATGTTAATGACAAAGCTGGGATTTGAAAAGCCTTGAGCGGGGGGGATATGGCATATTAAGTTTTTCTGCTCTGCTCTTTAGCTGTGCTGCAGGTTCAGGCTTGGTTCACAGAATCCCAGACTGGTTTGTGTTGGAAGGGACCTTAAAGCTCATCCAGCTCCAACCCCTGCCACGCTCAGGGACACCTTCCACTAGAGCAGCTTGCTCCAAGCCCCTGTGTC
>JANHGB010034707.1:0-20921 GCA_026283785.1 Coracopsis vasa
TTTTTCCTTTTCCTTTTTTCCTTTTCCTTTTTTTCTTTTCCTTTTTCCTTTCCTTTTATTTCCTTTTCTTTCCTTAATAGTTTCACTTTATGGTTGAAATTTTATGGTGAGATCAGCCAATCTGGAATCACAGACTTAAAAAAAAAAAAAGTGTTTTCCTCTCAAATAACAGTACTACTAGTATAGTGGCACCTCTAAGCTGCTTCTTGTAGCATCTTCTTTTTATTATGTATAATCTGGGTTGTTGAAATCCTATTAAAATAGTGCTCCAACTATTCCTCAAATTCTGTATTATTTCAGGATTTACTTTAGATGAAAAGGCTTAAAGCAGTAACACTAATGAGATTTGATGTTTAGTTACCGTACTGAGCTTTATGATGTTGCAAAAGTTGAGAGCGTTACTCTGAAGTCTCATTTTTCAATAATGCAAATTTGTTCCCGTTTTGTAGATTTATTTTGCCCACCTATATAGTTAAATGTGTGTCTCATGGTGTGGAATTCCTAGTTGCAAAACCAGAAGCTCTTACAAAAACAGATGAGCTACCACTAACAGAATAAATGCCTATGAAGGTGCACTGTAAAAATGTTAGCTGACTAATCTTAAGGGTTTGTGTTTTTCTTTTGCAATCCTTTTAACATGTTCCTTTGTTCTGACAGATAAAATATGGAATGGTATTTGTATTTTATCTCTTATATAACTGTTGATGATTTTTTGTTATTTCTCTTCATACAGTTATATTTTCCATCTTCAGTCAAAAAAATTCATAATACGTTTATTTTGGGTAGTAGGGAAAAGTTAAATGTGAAGTTCTGTGAACAATTAATGAGAGGCATATTAACTTTTATAACTGTATACATAATTTTCACCTTAAGTTTTGGCTTCAGTGTCACAAGTGACAAATACTGCAGGTTTTCAGATGATCCCACAGCAGTGCTCTTTTTCCTTTTTGGTGGTCAGATTGTTCTTGTAAGCTGATATTGTTACATGTGAGTGGACACCTTTTCTCAGATCTCACAGACAAGAAGTGGGGATGTTTAAAAATAAGAGCTTTTCCCCTGGAGTCAAAGAGTAACATTTGAAACTCAACATCTTAATGTGCAGTTAAGAATATTACTGATCTGAAAAAAAATTCAGCTATACATACATCTCTTTTGTGTCTGTGAGTATCCAAACATTAGGTTGTAAAGTAAATTGGTTTGACCAGAAAGGAAGTAATATTCTCTGTTGCTTTTTTCAATATTTCTTTTCTTACTTAATAATTTCAAGTGGTTTTCCTGTTCGTCAACTCTCGCGCACCCCCCAAAAAACCCCCAAACCCCAAACAACCCCAGCAACCCTCCAAACCATCTTTTAATCAAGTATTTCTCAAGCAACTTCACTACTTCATCTCTCAGGCCTGCTTTGTTGGTTTGATGGGTTCTACTGTTACTTATGGTTAACGTTTCTTCTCTAATACCTTACAGTATTTCGGGGGTTTTCTTTAGGTGTGATCGTGCATATAATCAAACACCCCATTTGCTCCCTCAAATTTTTTTCCCCAGTGTAGTATCTATCTTGTTGAGAAATCCTTGAATTTATCCCTTCTTATGTAATTTATTAGAAAGTCTCTGACATCTTCTCTATTCTTTGCGCTCAGATGCATTCTGAATAGATGCTGGAAGAGAAAGTAACTTTAAGTTACTAAAGCTATAAAAAGAATCTTCTGTGATTTTTCTCATCTGCAGCATCTGCATAAAAATGTCCCTGGCTTATCTTTTAGAGTGCCTCTTACCCCACTCTCCTGGCTCTTGATGTTGTTAATTTTTACAGTACTGCCAGTGACAGAGGAATATCCCCAGCTGTCCTATTATGAATTACTTTTAAGCTTTCACATGTAGTGTCATTCTGTAAATTAATCTGTGAACTGTCTCAGGACTCTTGAAGGAACTATACTGAAATTGTCTTTTAACAAAGACTTTTTCAGTTTCCTACTTCATGCCATTCATTTCTGATTGTTTCTCTTCTGGCTTTTCTGTATTGCATTTGTGTTGTACTCTACACAGCTGGTGGTCATTTGTCATCCCATCTATATTGATCTTCTTGGCTATGTCAAACAGCTTTCAGTCTGTTCCACCACAACCAGCAACTGAACAAAATGCATGCTATAACTATGTTCATTTGTCCTCAGAGGAAAAATAATGTTATACTCTAAGCAGTGAACCACATTGATTATAGAATTCTTATCGTTTCTTTAAGTGTTCTGTATTAATAAAAGGAATATCAAACCTGATAGTTCTAATAGTCAATTGCCACCTTTTAAATTACAGGTATGTAATCTTTCCTTTGAACAAATCTATACAGCCATCAGAACAATAGCAGTGTGTGAATTACAGCTTTTGCAGGAAATCAAGCAGGGAGTATGCGAGTCTCTGTTGTTTCTTTCAATATTCATCTTTGCAGTAACAATGCCTCTGCTCATTTTCACAAACCTTAATTGTCATTCAGAGTATCCCATTTGAGTTCAATTATGCACTCTTAAGAGGAAGGAGCCCTGTTAATGTTTATCTGTGAAGCACTGTGTTCATTTATAGCACTCTGTAAGTAGTGATCTATTTTCTTTTATGCTATGCATTCTGGTTTGTACTAAATCCATTTTAGCAGGCAGTAATTTTTCAACACCAGTCTTTCTCAGTGTGTGTGTTATTGGTAATTCAGTAAAAAACTATGACAGTGGTGTGCAGTTTTTACTTGCTTTTTATCAGTTTTGTTTCTTAACTAACGTTTTCAAAAGCAATAAAATTGCATATTATTAGAGGGCATTGCATACAGGTCCTGATAAATCTTACTTCTTCCATTTTTCAAAACCCGATTTTTTTCGTCTTCCATTTAAAAAAAGGAATTGGTGTATCTGTTTATGGATACAGGAAAACTGTCTAATTTTCTCTTCTAGGAGGGCAGTATTACAGATCAAAGTGATTAAGTGCATTATATTTAATGCTTTCATTTTGTTTTGAAGTACTTTTGTCTTGAGCACTGTAAATGCAGAGAATGGATGACAAGTAGCAGCTTATTCATATACTTGCAGCGGAGAAGAAACTGAAGTGAGCCTAGGATTGCATGTCTCTCTTCGCACTGAGCATTAAGATGTGAAGATTAGGGCTACTAAAAGAGATACTGTGGTTTTAATGCTCTGTATTTGCCAGAATGGGAACTAACTCTTAAGGTTAAAGAAGAAATGTTTTTTTCAGTGTTAATTCTGCTTTTCGATACCTAATGTCAACAGAAAATTACTAAAATACAGTTTTATTTGGCTTGCTGATTTCTGTTCTTAGACTACGTAAAAAAGGCATTTAGATTCACAGTAGATAATAGCCAAATTGACTTGGGAACTTCTTTGCATGGTTGTGTGATTTCTATGAAGAATGTTGACCACCTGTTTTGGAGAAATAATGATTATTATAATTTGAAGAATAAGACTGGGTGGCATACCCCAGAAATTTTTGTGCTGGACATGTTTGCTAGATTCCTCTTAAGACACGTATAGGAAAAGGCCTCAAGAGTCTTGGAGATGCACATATCCACACAACAGGCATCTGACAGATAGTCAGCCTGCTGACTAGCACTTCCTTGATTTCCCTTGTCTTTTTTCTTGTTCTTTACAGATTCTGCCTAAAATAGCATTTTTGTTTATCTGGGGCTTTTTACCTGTTTGGTGGGTCTTTTTAAGTGTCCACACCAGTGTACAAGGGGATTTCTGCCATTTAACCCTTCTTCCTTTCTTAATTTTTGGCTACTATTACCTGAATCACTTAGGTCTCTGTAGACCTGAAAAAACATCTGAAGTTTCATTTGGAATTTTAGATGTATTCAGGAAGAACTTGAATCTGTTCAAATGAGAATCAAGTTTCATGATCACAGTTCCTGAAATCCTCTCTCTTGCTGGCAAATGGGGGATTGTTATAGCCAATTTCAGCTGTGCAAAGAATAACATTGGTTATACCATGCATGAGAACAGGAGCTTCTCAGGAAAGATTTCGTATTCTCTTCTGGATAAATATTCACACAAAACCACTCAGAGCCACTGAGCACCTTGCTTTCACAGTAGACATTCAGTATTTTATCTCAAGTCAGTATCAGTAGAAGTTAGAGTTATCTAGTTTTGTTGAATACGGAAGCCCAGTATATTTAATACCTCACTTCAGTGGTTTAGGCATGTAGACTTGAAAATTTTCACGAGTCTTTATTGACACTGAAGAAATGCTGACAGAAACTATTTCTAGTGAAGAAAAACATTCTTAAAAGTTGAGTTGCTTCCTTCTTTTAAGGATTGAAAATGTGGCTACAAATAATTGCTGCAGAGATGAAAGATTGCTAGACATACAAACTGACAGTTTCTAAATGTTAGTTGTCAAGAAAAGATGTTTCTGGTGTTATCAGTTCAAATGAAATATAGCTGTCCCATGGCTTCTTAGCAGTTAAATATAGTTCTTTTTCCCCAAGGTCCTTTTTTTTTTTTCTTCTGACTTGCGGTGAGTTTTGGCTTAAATCTATTATATATCTGCTTCTTTGACGTATTTCCATGCAGGATGATATCAAGTTAAGTATTTGGCAGAAGTACTGCTCTGATTTAGCAAGAATAAATAACACATCATCTGTAACTAGAGTACCCATTTATTCTCCCTGGAAACATTATAGTAGGTACTTCAACATTTTTTTGGAAGTGTGTTATAATAGTTACAGATTCAGATACAATAAGCGTGGAGATGCTACTGCAGGCATTGCAGGCATTTCAGAAGCCGATTGGTTACTTGTAGTTTATGGGACAGAATCCATAAGTATTATGAGGATTGGGAAGGGGGATTTTTTTGTGTGGTGTTTTCATTTTTAAGATCAGGGGATAGTAAAAGATAGGAGGGCGCTGTGATAAATTAGTAACTTCAGATTCTCACTTAACTTTGTGGTGGTCCATTTACACTGCTTTAAGTAGGGTAAATTCCAAAAGCCAACCAAGAACATAAGTTGAATGCCGCCACAGGTCAAATTTTTAAGTCACGTGTAAGAAAATCTCTCCATTTCACAGTAATTGCAGCGCAGTTTTCTATATTGTGTAGACAGCTGCTGTTTACACGAGAGGAAATCTACTGATTCCAGTTTAAAACTGCCAAATGAGAAGGCAGGATAAGTCCATAGACTACTGTATTTGAATGTATTTCAGTAGAAAAGAGAGTTTTAACAAATTTTTGCATACCACAATTTTTCTTGAGAATGGAACATGTTTTATAATGACTATTAGTTGTTATTCCATGCAATAAAATGGTTTGATACATCCTTTAATGCAGTCATACACTAGATAGGTAACTAGGTAATCTGCTAGAAATAAGAAATAAGATCTCAATTAATGTAGGTTTTGAATGTTTATTTAGTAGCATGCTTTGTTGCTTGTTGCCCTGAAATCAGTTGTTCAGAAGTTACATGATATGCTATGGTTGGGAGGGCACTGAAGTTGCTTTGGAGTAAATCAGATAAAAGATAGCCTTCTCACATACAGGGATCCTGAGACCCGGAGATCAAGAAGGAGGGGTGACATAACCAGCTTTGAATGTTTCAATTTTTCAGGTTTAGATATAAAATTAATATCTTTTAGCTCTTGCTTATCAGTTCAGGGTTTCATCTTTTATTGCAGAAATCATACTAAGTGCAGATATTTAAAAAATACTAATAGAAATCTTGTGGTTTGGGGGTTTTGTTCATTTTTTTTTTTTTGTGGTATTGGGAGGTGGTGGCAGTTGGTTTTGGTTTCTTTCAAGACAGAAGCCATTAATAGTTTTAACTTCTCAAGGTATTTTAGTTAGAATACTTCTAAGATAAAAAAAGGTAAGGACTAAGGTATGTTAGTAGCTTCAGTCACAGTAGTTCATATTAAGTCAATATGAGCACTTACAAGTAATTTGGCTTCCGAAGGCTTTGTAAGTTGTCACACTGACATCTTGTCATTCTCTGTAAACATCAAAGATGTCACGTGAGACACAGACTATGTACAATTTGCTCTTCATTTTGGAAGTCTTCATTACTTAAAATTTTCTGGTTAATTTTGCTTAAAGAAACAGAACTTAGCATGCTATTTTAATGTAAAACTCGTAATTGCCCAAGATGATATTTCATTTAATACAGGATAGGATTCACTAAAGTTGGGGCTGCTGGAAGATTGTTGCACATCTGTGGAGACTGTAATAATGAATGCTCAATTGTGTACATATTCAGTGATGCATTATTTCATGATAGCAGATGTGAGGTATGAATTTATCTTTCTCTGTAAAGAGAAAGACCTGAAGTTGTCTAGATACCACAAGCAATTATGTCTTGTACTTCATTTGACGAATTTGTCAGCTTCATCTAAACCCAGCCTGATTGGTTTTCTCCCTTCTCTGCTTTTTCTCAAAAGCTGTTTCAAAGTAAATAATACTGTAATTTCTGTTCTGTGTTTTTTCTGGCTAATTTGCTTCCATGTTTGTGTCAAGATTCTCCGTCAAGTAGCCATTTTGGTGAAGAATTACAGCCTTGCTGAAGTTTGAAGGGCCCTCCAGTCCAAGCCGCCTTCTCAAAGAAGGGACAGCTAAAGCATGTGAAATGTTAGGATTTTAGTATCTTCAAGGATGGAGTCTCCATAGCTTCTCTGGGAAACCTGTGCCAGCTTTGACCACTGTTACAGTAAAAAAGTGTTTCCCTTATTCTTCAGTGGGATTTCCTGCATTTCAGTTTGTGCCCTTTACTGGACTCAGTCCATTATGCCCCACTGAGTAGAGGGGAGCAGTTACTTCCATCGACCTGCCTGCTGGCAGTGTTCTCCCTAGTGCACCCCCAGGATGCTGCTGTTAGTCTTTCTTGCAAGGGTGCATTCCTGGGTCATGTTTGACTTGTTGTCTGCTAGGATCTCTGTCTGTTTTTTGCAAAAGTGCTTTCCACCCAACCTGTCCTGGTGAATGGGGTTATTCCTCCCCAGGTACAGGGCTCTCTAGTTACTATTGTTGAATTTCATGAAATTCCTGTTGACCAATTTCTCCAGTCTGTTGAAGTCCCCCATAACCATCTGGTCTGCCAACCGCTCCTTGCAGCTCTCTGTTGTCTGCAAGTATGCTGAGGGTGTGATCTGTCTTGTCAACCAGATCATTAATGAAGATGTGTTGTCCTCAGTATCAGTCCCTGGGGTGCACCACCAATGACTGGTCTCCAGATGGATTTACTGGGCTGATTGCAACCCTTTGAGCCTAGCAGTTCAGATTGTTTTCAGTCCACTTCATTGTCTATTTATGTAAGCCATACTTCATCACTTGAGAATGTTATGAGAGAAGCTGTCAAAAGCCTTGCTGAAGTCAAGATAAACAACATCCCTTGCCTTCCTCTCGTTCACTGAACTAGTAATCTCACTGTAGAAGGATGTATAGTCTAATGTATACAATCTTTGCCATCCTTTGTTTTACTAAGCTATACAAAGCTGAACTATTTTAGGATCCCTTTATTCATTCTCCTGATCTTACTGGTTTGTTCAATTTTTATTTTTCTGTTCTGAAAACAGTGACCAGACTGCGCAAGGTATTCTGGCTGTGGTCATAACAAGGATTCCTACGATGGACTTAGTATTTCACTGTCTCTATTTTTTATTTTTTAATTCAAAAAATACTGTCTTTTAAGGTATTTCAGGTTGTCTTAAGTCAAGTTGTGGTCAATCATTATGGCCAGCTCTTTCTTCAACAAAAAAGCCCCTACATTTTTGTATTTTTAAAGAAATATGTCTATTGGGCATATGTGACCTTGCATTTCATGCTAAGGCATTTCATACCATTTCTATTTTCACAGTTGTATAGTTCTTAAAGTCATTTGGTTCCTTCTTAAGGTTTTCTGCTTTTCCTTTAATGAGCTTCTTTGTAAGCAAATCTCATTAGCACTGTTCTGTGGTGTCTGTCATTAGTGTTTTGTAAGATCTGTCCTAGGGCTGATCTGGAGGAGCTTGAGCGTTAACTTGCTTGAAGCCTGGTGATCCCTATTTCAGCATAACCCATTGCCAGACACCACTGCCTATTACTTTCCTGGGATTTGCATACTACCAATTTCCATTTCTGCAGCTTTATTAATAGTTTCCTCTACAGCATTAGGTTAAATACTTCAGTCAAGTGCAGATATATTAAATATCAAAGAAAAATGTCAGCATTATCTGGCATAATCTACCCTTAGGAAGTCATGTGACATTTTTCCTACTTTTACTTCCATATGTTTCATTCAACTATTCAAGAAGAGTGCCTGTAATCTTGCATAATGTTGAGGTCACATTGCACATCCTCAGTTATCTGTATAATATTCTCTCTTTTCTTAAATGTAAGAAGTATTTCTTGCTCCCCATATTTGCAGTACATAGTGTTTCAGATGTCCATGTATTGTATCCTGTCATTTTTTTATAGATTACAATGAATTCCTGGGGGCAAAAAGCTATAAGTCTCTGAAGCAGACGTTTTCTGTAAAAGACGGTATTTCGAGGTACTTTATCATGTTTCAAATAGCTGCATATTTTCCATGCCCTTACTTCATCAACTATGTAAATTTGCAGTAGTTTTAATTAAATGAGAGATTGATTGTTTTCCTTAGTAGAATTCTGCTAATTTTAGAGGTTTTCATCTGGAACATAATTTTTATCCTGTAATGGGTTGAAACGTTTCCAAACCATTCCTGAGTGCTGGGATAAAAATTTGGTAGTGTGTGGTGTAAAATCTTTCTTGGTTTGCTTAAGACAAATTTTAAGAAAAAAATAAAAGTTAAAGAAATTATCTCAGGAAGTACTCTGATTTTCAGGGTTTGGGATGGTGGTCAAGAAGTTGGTAGGGCAGGTAAAGGTGTCTTGTCTTTTAGAATGCTCATTATAAAGCAGCTCCTTGAAGTTACATGCCTTCCTACCCAAAACGCTTATAATGCTGTGCTGCAGTTTTGGAATAAAGGCATGTAAAAGTATAGGAGAAAATTAGTAGGAAAGGAAACTTTACGCAGCTGTTGGGAACATTATTGTGAACCAGTTATATAAATACATACCATAAAGTGGTTGCTGTTTCTCTGGGACAACGCCAGGAAGCCATTGCTGGAGCTAGCATGTGATAGGCACATGGGAGTGTGCAGCCAAGGTCAGAATAAGATAGGATGAGTGATGGGGAGCTGCTGACAATCTGTCACTGCATCACGTTGACCTGCACGTCAGATTCCTCTTAGCCAACTTTTTCCATGAAGACAGGTGATTGCTAGAGTTAGCATATCCTGTGAAGTCTTCCAGAGACACCACATTAAGTCCTTTGCTGTAAACTCACTATGCTTTTTCCTTATCGAAGAGGGAGCCTGGCCATTTTTCTTAATGAAAAAAAGGGATTGACTTGTTTCCTTAGGTATGTTTAAGAAGGAGTGAAGCTATCTCCCACTTCCTTTGGTGTCTCATGTTTGAATATGAATTATAATTTTATCCATTTTTACATTAGTAAGCATGCATGGTACAAACACTGAAATAAATATACATAGCTCATCATTACATTCCTGTGTGGTCCTGATCAAGAGCTAATTAAGGACATGGGGATGATAGTGCTTTTGTGGGTAACAGATCCCTAGATTCTTGCCTCCTAAAAAGAAGGTATTGACTATTAAGTACATGAAACAAATAATGTTTTGCCCTGTGAATTTTTGTCTATTCATTTGCTTAAATATTTATGATATTGTGATTCTGTTTCTATTGTAAGTCAGACAGAAATACTGAAGACTATTTCTGAATACTCGTTTGCATTATAAATTCCACAAAGAAAGACTTAAGGAAGCATTATTTTGTGAACTTTGTGACAGCATGTTAAACTTGTACTTTCAGATTTTTAAATTAATATTTTTAAAACTTAAAACTTTAATTTTTAAGATGTTTTTTATCTGAACAATTTTTAGCATATATGTTTACCTGCCAAAAACAAACTCCTTGTATTATTTGAAAGTGGTCATTTTGCGTCGTTTGTACTTACACTATCCTAGTCTCTTAAGTTACTTATATCCAACTAATTTAATCTCTTTGGTAACCCCAGTGGATTTAAGATCAGTTTTTGCATACTGTTTTCTGGTTTATGTTGATACTTACTATCATCATAATAATGATTCTGTCATCAACTGCTTTGCAACACCATTCTACGTATTCTGAAATCAGTATTCTTTTAAGACAATCACTTTATTCTAACAGTTTGGAATCAGTACTTGAAGTCTTTTAAATATCGACAGTATAAGTGAAGAGAATGAAGACTAGCATACTGGGTAAAAATTAGCGTAAGTTATAAGTATCAGTCGTCATAAATATGTAGGGTTCCGTTTTTCACTGAGTATAGTAATTACAAGACAATTGGAAAGGTAAGTTAGAAACTTGAAGTTTTATTGTGTTTTTATGTAACTTAGGATCTTTCAGGGGATTTTCAAAGCAGTAAGGAGCTCTTAAATATTAATTTCCATGCTTCTTCAGTGGATAGTCAACTAAAAATTTTAATATTTTCTGTCGTTACTGATGTAGAATGGATTATTTAAAAATAGACTTTTATGCTATCATAGTATCAAAAAAGACACTCTTCAATAAAACGTTCAGCACCAAGTCAATTGGACATTCATATATATTTAACTGAACACTTTCAGCCACATCACAATCCCACTATAGTAAAAAGTGTATCGGTGTGAAAATGATATTGCTTCTGTATCTTAGCAGGCTGCTGACCTCAATGCATTATTTTTATAATTCTTTGCAGTACTGCAGTTACAGTAGTAGTACATTTTATTTTGATCTTTCTAATGAATCATACAACACCTTTTGGAAAATTGAGTGCTGGAATGCTTCCATCTAGAAGTCTTTGCCAAATGTAGTATTATTATTATAAAGTAGGTGTAACTTCCTTTGCCAATCATATTAGCTATGATAGCAGAATGGAATGCCAAGTACTGGCAGCTGTTTGTTCTTTTATTCACTGTCTTTGATATCCCTTGCTTAGTCATTAGTACTTCCACAAACATTTAGCAGGTTAATGTGTCAGCTACATATCAGCTATAAAAGTATTTTTGGCAGTCTTTCAAAGAAACTTTTCTTTTGTAGCTGAAAGAATCCAGTCTTCTATTCAGTGTTTTAAAAATAACTTGAGTTTAGATTATACAAACTGTAGCTGTAAAATTGATCATGGGTATCACAGTATTTATGAAGTATTTAAAAATGTATTAGGTTTAATTTATTCTGAAAACTGAAATTCAAGAAATCCAGAGTCACAGTTTTTCACCCTCTATATAACTGGTAAGAGCTCCAACCACACCACCCAAGTTGCAGTAAGGCAAAGGCAGGGACTGGGAGAATGAAGAACTGCCTGCTATAGTACAAGATCAGATTTGAGACCATCTAAGGAACCTGAAGGTGCAGAAGTCCATAGGACCTGGTGAGATGCATCCTGTGGGTCCTGAGAGAATATGCTAAGCTGCTATTATATAGCAATCTGTAGCAATACTATATATGCAATCATATTTTTTGAAGTCATGGCAGTCGGTGAAGTTCCCACTGATGAGAAAAAGGGAGCAAAGCATTTGATGCTGTCCCACATGGCATCCTTGTCTCTAAACTGGAGAGACATCATTTTGATGGATTGACCACTTGGCAGATAAGGAATTGGCTGGAAGGTTGCACTTAGAGTTGTGGTCAGTGGTTCAATGTTTGAGTGGAGACTGCTGACAAGTGGCATTCCTTGGGGGTCAATATTGGGACTGGCGCTGTTCAACATCTTTGTTGGTGACATGGACAGTGGGATTGAGTGCGCCCTCAGCAAGTTTGCTGATGACAGTAAGCTATGTGGTGCAGTCTATACACTGAAGGGAAGGGATCCATCCAGAGGGACCTTGACACGCTTGTGAGGTGGGCTGATGCCAACTTTATGAAGTTCAAACAAACCAAGTGCAAGGTCCTGCACATGGATCAGGGCAATCGCAGGCACAGCTACAGGTTGGGCAGGGAAGTGATTCAAAGCAGCCCTGCAGAGAAGGAATTGGGAGTGTTGGTAGATGAGGAACTAAACATGAGCCAGCTTCAGTGTGCACTCACATCTCAGAAAGCCAACCATATGCTGGGCTGCATCAAAAGGAATGTGACTTACAGACTGAGAGAGACGATTCTCCTCTTCTACTCCACTCTTGTGAGCCCCTACCTGCAGTACTGCATCCAGCTTTGGGGCCCCGAACACAAGAGGGACATGGACCTGCTTGAGTGGTTCCAGAGGAGGACCATGAGGCTGGAGCACCTCTTCTTTGAAGACAGGCTGAGAGAGCTGGGCTTGTTCAGCCTGGAGAAGAGAAGGCTGCGTGGGGACCTTGTAACAGTCTTCCAGTACCCAAAGGGGGCCTATGAGAAATCTGGAGAGGGTCTTTTTGACAAGGGCATGTAGAGATAGGACAAAGGGGAATGGCTTTAAACTGACAAAGGGAGATTTAGATTAGGTATTAGGAAGAAATTCTTCACTGTGAGTGTAGTGAAGACACTAGAGCAGGTTACCCAGAGAAGTTATGAATGCTCTGTGCCTGAAAGTGTTCAAGGCCAGGTTGGACGATACTTTGAGCAACCTGGTGTAGTGGAGGGTATACCTGCTAAGGTCCCTTCCAACCCAAACCATTCTGACTCCAGGATCCTCACGCTTGCCTGCAGACTCTATACTGTGTATCTAAGAGAGTTTATTGGCACTGTGATAAACATGCGTAACTCCCATTAATGTTAATGGGAGTTAAAATTGAATGTAAAGAGAAGAAAAACTTAATGTGGTAAAGGAATTAATTGAGCTGTGTTTGGTTCAATGATTACTGAAATGTGATCATTAGACTAAAAGTGAAAAAAGTATTTGACTGATGTACTAGTTTACTTTGTACTGCACAGAAATCTGTTGATTTGCCAAGGCAGAGATTAGTTAATTTTTGGATACTTGCTATATGATTACGGGGAATGTATAGCAAGACAAAAAAGCAAGATTTCATACCAATTCTGTGGTACGTATTTTATTTGTGCAATTTAATAAGGTAAAATGAGAGCTTTATTGAAGTCTGTTTATAAAGAAAAATCTGACTTGTTTCTGCCAAAAATCTGACTTGTTTCTGCCAGTCATTTTCACATCTAACATGATTATGGTAACCTCATGAAGGATTACTCACTGAAATAGTTTGAGAACTTTAAGAGAACCACTGAGTTGTGTATTCAAACCCCTTCTGCTGCTCCATTTGATGTTAATAGTGTTGAGTTCATTTTTTCTGTCCTCTGTATGTTGAGTCAGATTGTTAGGGTAGATGGAGTTCTGGAGTCTCCTACTTATTTTGGTTGTTCTGAAAATTTTGTAACCCCCTCTTCTTTCCAACATGCATCTCTCTTTAAGCAGTGTCTGGAAAAAAAAAAAAGTGAATTCCTTCTTGAGTGGACTGAAAAAATTGGGCTTGTAGGTAGAGTGGTTTAAAAAATAATTTATTTTTGTATATATAACACCTTTATATATACACCTTTTTATACAGATATAACACCCTATGATTTGTGCAGAAGACTGCAGGTAACTGGAACTCTGGCTAGCGTGCATGAAAAAGATAATGCTGGTTGCATATATAGAATTTATTGCTTGATTTAGCTGGATATCATTTTAGCCGATTTTGAGTAAGCAGAATCTTCTTTTCTTTTTGATATGACACAGTACAGTGAAGTAAATGTTGAAGTGGTTTATTATCTAACATCTTTTCTGAACCAAATTTTAGGCTTTCACTGGATTTCAGTACAAAATATACAAATGGAAAAATGCTCATCAAAGTTCACCTTTTATTTAAATTTCTAGGGCTGTGCTGAAGACAATGATTTTATATATTTTGATGGAAGCAGCAAGGTTTTATTATGCATACCTGGGAACAATTTCCTGTGATTGATTGAACAAATTTTATCCCTGTACTAGTAACAATAGCTTGGTTTTCTTCCAGGTACATTTGTTTCATTCTTACAGTTCAAGGAGACCTTGCCTTGGAATAATAGGTTGTTCAAGGGAGAAAAATTTGTGATTGCTTTCCAAGTAGCTACAGTGGGATGTTTTGGGGTGATATATTCTCCCAGACAGAAAAGTAGAATTTTTACTGGAGAAATCAACTAAGTAAATGTTGTCTTCTGGTGACATGTGAGAAAAAAAGTACTCTCCTGCCATAAAGACTTTATCGTACAATAGCTGTATATTACAATAGTGAAGGTACATCTTGAGATGTATTTAAGCCAGTGAAATGACAAAGTAAAATATGCTCAGTAATATGTGTAGTGTAGTTATAATTGCTTCCTTACTTTTAAGGTAGCTTACACCTTACCAAAACACTGGAATTTTCTCTTAAGAGAAGTTTCATTTTGCAACATTAAACTCTGAATTCCATAAAGTGGATGATTTCAAGATACTTGATAATGTCATTAATACTCATTAAGTGGGATCCATCATTGTACACTGCCAGTTGTCAGAAATCATTGCTGTCCTGTAGAATACTGCTAATTGTAAATTTGGTATGTACAGACTGGTAGTGGTGTGGATTGACAGTTTAGTAACAATTTAAAAAGGTTTTTATGTTTGTTTTTTGGTGGGTTTTTTTTGTAGTTTGTTGGGGTTTTTTTTTAAGCATTTGATGAATAAGCTTAGACTTCTGTATGAGTGTTGTGGGTTTTTATTGTTGTAGAGTTTTTTTGGAGGGGAGGAGGAAGTTAATGTTGTAACACCTGAGTTTCCTATGTGTGAGATTTCTGCTGAGATCAGGGTTAAAAGGATTTTTACAGCTTCCTACATTGGTACCTTCTCATTGTGCAGCCTACAGAACTGTGGAGTTGTTGTCTTTTAAAAACTTCATTCTGAAACAGTCCAAGATACCTGTTTTGATGTATTTTTAGCTCTCCTTTTTTAACATTACTATCTTCTGCTCAGAATTTAGGAAATTAGATACAGTTCCTTGACTTGAGAATGCTACTTTTGCCTTATAGCAAAGGAAAATTTTCTTAAGAAAAGTAAGTTGACATGATTATATTATAAGTCATATTTAATTGCAGGAATGTGTGTAATATCCTTGTTTTCCTACATTTGTTACCATAAACTTTCCAAAACGTTCAAATACTGGGTTAGACTGGGATTTTAACAAATCCGTTTTGGCAAACAAAGTATTTCTTTTGGCTTGTATGTACAAAGCTTTAGACAGAGGTATGCTGGTGCCTGCGGCTCAGCTGTAGAAGCAACTCATCAAAATCATTGCTACTGAAGGGTGAATTTTTAGTATCGTTAAATCTGAAGGAATCCTCACTATGGCAATTATTTGTCCTCTTTGAGGGAGCAACCTAAAGAATTTATAAATCTGAATTTATAACACACGAGGCATAACATGCTGGTCTGTTAAAAAAGGTTAGCTGTAAGCTGATAATACTAGTTTCCTTTTTAAGTTCCAATTGTTTTTGGGGTGGTGGTGGAATAGAAGCAGCTACTGAAGATGTCAACTTGAAGTAACTGAATTTGCGTTCATTTCTAAATTACCCTTTGAAGGAGGCTATTGCTTAGTATTTGCCTTGTGTTTGTTCATGGTATTTAAGTGATCTAACAGTAATCTTAAACTTGTTAAGTGCCCCATAGAAATAGAACGAGGAAAGAAAATTACTGTCTGCTATATGGAATCTGTGGATGTGCACTTCCAAGAGAAAACTGGAGAGGTCTGAAAATGAAGAATCCTCATTACCATTGTTATGTTTCATCAGTAGAAGTATTAGCCTTATTAGGCTAAATTTAAATGTTGTAAATGCTTGTCAGGCCCTCTGAGAAGTTTACAGCCATGATCTTGCTCCTCTGAAACTTCTTTCAATGGGAAACCTAGAGCGTAACACATTTCAGCCTTACAAAATCAATCTGTCCTTGTGTGGCAGCTATGTTTGTTTTCTGGAAAATAATAGCAAAAGTAAAAATGGCAAAAGAAATGGTAAATCAAAAAATATAAAGATTAGAAGCAGTGGCAGTGATGATAACTAACCTCCAGCCAGCTGATGTGATGAAGTGGCAGTACACGATCTATAACTTCTTCCTAGAGATGCAGTGAAGTGGCGGTACATGATCCATAACTTCTCCCTAGAGAGTAAGACCCTAGGGAGGGAACCCATCCTGGCCTTCTCATATCATGTATCCACAGGGCAATTCCTAACACTGATAAGTTCTAAAAGAAAGTGTGAATATGGGAACATATGTGTTATAAACTTGCACATCTACAAAGGTAGCCTGCTCTCCCTGGACACTGGTGCTACTAGTGAGTAGTAGGCTGCTTCTAGCCTACAGTAACAATTTGTCCAGTCCTGTTTTAGACTATCTCAAAATAAGAATAATCACATTGACATATTAATAAGAATATTAACAAACAAATAAAAAACAAACTCCCCTCACTAGTTTCAATGTAAAATAAACAAATGGGTTAACATATAAAATCTCTACAGCATTTTCCAGGATGTGAGTTATGTCATGTTAATGAAGGGATGAATTCTTTCAGCCTTGTTAAAATAATGAGTCTGCAGAAATAAGTTTTAACACCTGAAAGTTCTAACTTAATTTCAGCTTGCTCCTTTTAATATTAAATTCCTTTGATTTTACAGAACTTATTTTTGTACCTAAACTGTAAAAAAGAAATGTGTTTGTATTTTCTTCAGAATAAAAATTGGTGATGTTGGTTTTAAAATTGTATGCATAGGCAGTACTTTTGTAACAGTGTTTAACATTGATCTGGTCTGTTCCGTTTCAAATTACTTTACACTTACTAATGAATGTCCTCACTGCCAGCTAATAGAGCAGTGTATTTGTGTTCTGAGAACTTAGTCTTGAATAGTCATATACTATGTATAACAACTAACAACAGAATTAAGATAATAGGACCAAATTCTCTTTAATCCATACTGGCATAATCCCACTGATATTAGTCAGGTTCTATCAATATAAGTATGAGCAGAAAATTGGCTTTTAGTTTCTGAAATGCTTAGGAATTTGTTCAGGAAAATTAAAAATAAGGACTAATGAGTTAACCTCTTATATAATTACTTGTTAGCTTTTGTGTGAAGAGAAATGGTGTTATACCACTTATAACTGGTAGTTTAATATTGACACTTGTCCTTATCTTTCAGTTGATTTATTGACAAATTCTCCTCTTACTGAAGTTCAGATAAAATTTTTTGTTGTTGCTTCAGATGTTCTAATGCATTAGCATTTTTTCGAACATTTGCTGCCTGAAGCATACATTCAGTGCCTGAAGCTAGTTTACTGCTTCTGTTTTAAGTAGCATTTCCAAATCTTGCATGCTGTATTACAAATACAAATTTGCATTTGATGTCATTTTAGCATCTTGACAGCCTCCTAATCTACTGTGTTCCTCTGCCTCTATAGAGAATAAATAGATGGAGTTACAACTTGTTATCCATGGGAAATCATGTAATGATGTAATTAACATTAGTAGAACAGCTAACAATAATGACAATATCCAAAAACTCCAGAAAGAATCCTTAAAATTATGTTGCAGTTTTTATCTTTCTGAGAAGGAAAATATCCCAGAGTATTTATAGTTTGAAAACACTAGATTTTAGTTTTCCTTAGATGCTAAGTTACACGCATTTATACTTGTGCACTTTCAATACGATGGATTTTGTGCTGTACAGAAAATGATTATACAGAATACCAAAGTAATAAGATGATCATTTTGAATGCAAATTAATTAGCAAACAGTCAGGTAGGGTTTCAGATTAAGTACATGCTGTCAAATACATTGGATCTTTAGGGTTCACAATTAGCATATCCTGCTGACAGTGCAAGCAATATATGGGCTTGTTGGCTTGCATGATGCTGCTGAAAGCAGTAAGTGCCCCTGGGCAGAAAACAACAGAGATTGTTGAATTACATTATTGCTTAGGCTGTTTTACATTACCTTCTATAAAGCATGCATTAAAATATTTCTTTAAAAAGTACATGGACTGTTATATATGCTCAGATGGAGATAATTTATGACAGATTTATTATAAAGAGCAGCAGATAATTCTGGATATTTGGCATTGCCCATGAGGGAGGAAGAAAAAAAGAAGTTTTATAACCATTGATAAAGTTGCTCTATTCTCAATGCATCAGCTGAAGATTTCTGTCTTATTTAATAGCACTGGCTGTCCTTTATCACACATACAGGCCCAGAGTGCATCACACCAAATTTTGGCCGCAAGATTTTCCACTTCTACTTTTTTCAACAAATATTGGTTACGATGCTAGTAGGAACAAAGGTCCTAGAGGATGTTTTGGAAAGCAGCTCTTTCTGGATATTTCTCTGATTCTTTTTTTTCCTTAGTGGGAGCTATTCCAACACTTTCATTTCAAAATAAAGTTGTGGATTGGCATTGCACCCATAGAGTACAATCTTCATCAACAGCAAGTCTTCTGTCAATAGTAAGCATTCCAAAATGCAGAGCAAAGTAAATGAGAAAACCCTAAATTTGTGAATTTAGGTGATAGAATATAAGCACGTTTTTCAGGGATGCTCTTTTTGTCCACTTTTAAAGAATCTTTTTATCAGTAAGACCAATAAGAGTGGACTGAAATACTTATCACTAACTTAAGTTTTTGTAAGGGTCATGTGGTCATTTAGTGGTTTAAGGTTTTTGAGTGATTTGTCAGGCGGTTTACCCTATCTTCATCAACTCGGAATACAGAAGTAAGGTGCTTAGGGAGCTGTTCCTCTCAGGTGAATATTTTGGAATGGTGGCTGAAAAGAGATTTTTAAAGCAAAGTTCTGTTTACTATTTTTAAAAACAAACCACTGTAGTTTGTTATCCTTACAGGAATTTCAGTTATATGTTCTGGATTTACCATGTTTGTAGAAAAAGCAGAAAGACACAGTACTCCATATTCTGTTTCATAAGTTGTTGGGTTTCGAAGTTCAGCATTTTATTGTTGTACGTGCTTTAATGCAGATGAGACATTGTTTTCTTTTTTGTTTTAAAGTCTTCAAGTGGTATTCTTTAAAGTGTCTCCTGTACTGGATGTTAATCCTTCACATAGATCTTAAATATTATAATGGTCATTACATACATTGTAGAGGATGATGTTGGGTCATTTTTAAACATTGAATATATGCACCTGCTTGTGGATACTCTTTTAGGTAAAAGAAAAAAATAAGTTACTAATGAAAAGATAATATATACAGGGTCATACCCGGTATGGATTTGATTTCATTTGCATCTGCATGAATTATGCACAACTCCGTTGATGTGGATAAACCTACAGCAGTGTAAAACTAGACTGAGATCGCAATTGGGTCTGGGCTTTCCAGCTTCTCAGAGGAAACTGGAAAAGGAAATCATTAACTTCGCAATACACCTCACTCAATATTAAATGGAGCAGAGCTGTACAGTTGTCAGTAAAGTATTAGCTCCTTAGCAATTTGTGTGTGTATTTGTTCTTTTTGTTAATTTTGATTTTAGAATTTGAAAACAGTATTTCCTCTTTGTGCAAAAGATAAGACAGTTCATCAGGCCCAATCCTGTGGTTTCTTGAAGCCAAGAATGATAAAGTTTACTCTCTTTTGGATCAAAACCAGAATTCTAGTAAGTGTAAGGTTTCCCTTGCCTTCCACTCCTGCCAAATTAGGTCTGGGAGTTAGTGCTGAGGCTGAGCTGATCATGGGAGTCAAGTGTCCAGTGTCTTAGCCATGATTGAATTCAGGAAAAAACAAATTTAAGAGAGATTTGCAGTTCCTTTTCAGAAGTATGTAAGAGTTGGCAACTAAATTATCTGTTCTGTGACAATTATTTGAACTTACTAGACCACTTCAGCCAACAAATTCAGGTAGTGCCAAGTGCTGCTTTCAACTGCACATAGTTATATGTGACTTCTGTCATACATTTGTTATAACAAAAAAAAGTTTAAAATCATTACAAATATTAAAATTGCTGTCAAAGGAGTACGTCAGTTTAAAAGTAATATAAAGCTATAATAAATAATTGTGATTTACTATTTTGTTTGATATCTTGGGAATCAGAATGGAGTATCTTTACGGTTTCTGGCAAATTATTTTGACAAAGGTATTGCTTGTCCCATCACAGCAAATCTAGTGGCATTATGTATTAAACTGGAAAGGGGAAAAGTGATTCTTGTGAACTGGAGCAAATACAATACAGTATTTATATGCTTAGGCAGTGGAGAAATAGGAAAAAATAAGGTTGTTGCCGTTCAGTTACTGGTCAACAGAATAAACCCCATCTGTTTACATGAGTGGATGACATTACCTTCTGTGGAGGAACAGCATGCCATCTCTCCTGTAAGTGGTTAGCAAAAGCATCTGACATAATGGCTTGAAGAATGAGCTACAAAATTTCTACCCCAGAAGTCCTGGAGAGGAGAAAGGAGCTGGAGCCATGCAGCATGCAGAGTGTTCCCAGTGCAGTGCCCTGCTTCCTGCCCATGCATGGCTGGTGCATCCAGAGGCTGGTGTATTTTTTTAATCTGAACATTCTCTTACTCCTTTCTGAATAGTTAAAGCTAAGGTGCCAATGATTGTACACAAAGCAATAAACATATTAATGGATTTGTTTCAGTAACATATAATTTTGAGGAAGTCCTATACCTACAAGGTCCTACACCTGTTTTGGAG
This sequence comes from Coracopsis vasa, assembly GCA_026283785.1. NCBI lineage: Eukaryota > Metazoa > Chordata > Aves > Psittaciformes > Psittacidae > Coracopsis > Coracopsis vasa. The sequence goes on from JANHGB010034707.1 coordinate 20,687, forward strand.
CAATCCCAGGCACAGCTACAGGTTGTGCAGAGAAGAGATTCAGAGCAGCCCTGCAGAGAAGGACTTGGGGGTGTTGGTCGATGAGAAAATAAACATGAGCCTGCTTCAGTGTGCGCTCGCAGCCCAGAAAGCCAACCGTATCCTGGGCTGCATCAAACGGAGCGTGACCAGCAGGTCAAAGGAGGTGATCCTGCCCCTCTGCTCTGCTCTCGTGAGACCTCACTTGGAGTATTGT
>JANHGB010034707.1:21021-46391 GCA_026283785.1 Coracopsis vasa
CTATTCATTAGGGACTGTAGTGATAGGACAAGGGGTAACGGGTTAAAACTTAAACAGGGGAAGTTTAGATTGGATATGAGGAAGAAATTCTTTACTGTTAGGGTGGTGAGGCACTGGAATGGGTTGCCCAAGGAAGCTGTGAATGCTCCATCCGTGGCAGTGTTCAAGGCCGGGTTGGACAGAGCCTTGGGTGATATGGGTTTAGTGTGAGGTGTCCCTGTCCATGGCAGGGGGGTTGGAACTTGATGATCTTAAGGTCCTTTCCAACCAAAACTATTCTATAATTCTATGATTCTAAGTGAGTACTTTCTGTTGGGAATATTATGGCTTTTATTAATTTGTGAGAGTGTGTATGAGTTCTTCTCTAAATCATTGTTCACATGCACACTGTGCATCTACTATTCCCCTGGAATCTCAGCCTGGAATGTGTGCCACCACTAAATGTGGTTAGAAGTAGCACATGAGGAATCCAGAGGCAGGCTTTTCTGAGACTTGCCTGTCTCAAGGTAGTTATTTTTCAGTTGGTTCACATTTTTCTTCTTTAGAAAAGGGATTATTCCTAAAGAATATTGAACCTTGAAGATGGGCATTTCCAGGTGGAACTGTGGATGGGCTACATGGGATAACACTTGGGAGAGGCCAATCCTGAAATATTGATTCTTAATGGGGTAGATTGAAAGCCTAATACCACCTTTCCAAAGGTTTATCTTGGTCACTCAGAGGACTACTGGTCTAGGGAGAGAAAGCCTTGAAGATAGAGAGGCACCAGATTTTTTTTTTAAATTATTATTATTTTTAATGTATTTCTGTTCTCCTAATCTCTTCTGGAGAAACTTCTTTATTAACTCTGGAAGAAACAAACTTCCTACCAGCCTAGATGGAATATTCACCCATAATACTATAAGCCTTGCTGTACACATACAATAAAGTTTAGGCTAAATTTACAGCCTTTGCAACTGGGTGGGGTTGTTGTGTGCTTCTTTGAAAAAAGATTGCAATTTGATAGTGCTAATCCCATCAGTTCTGAACTCTTTTTGAGCTCCTGGAATATTTCTTCCTTTGCATTCATATCAAAAAACCAGTTAGAATCTGGCTAACTACTTCATTTCTACACCACTGTTGTTAGTGCTAAGTGACAGCTAATTAGTTGCTTTCCTGACTTGATTGTCTGTCTTTGCGACATGGTGTGACAGGCTCTAATTTAGGCTCATGTTTACAACCTGTAAATATGCTCTGTTACCTGTAAGCCATATCTTGATATTTATATGAAACCCATCAGTTGCTAGTGGACAATTTTGGTTTCTTTTTTTTTTTTTTAACTTAATTTAGATTGCACATCCCATTTCTTCAGAACAGTGAGGTACTACTGAATAAATGCCAGAGTGCTGAAAACTAATGCACCCTTCAGAAAAGCCCAGGCATCTTCAGTGGCATCTCTGAAGGATGTCTCTGTTCAAGCATTTTGTAGATTTTCCTACATGGAGATTACCTACCTTCTCCCTTCCCTGCCCACCCCTCTGTTATGTCTTTGGTGCAGTATCCAGGGACAATTCTTAATTTTATTGAAGAACTTCAGGGCCACTGTCTTCCTACAACTGCTAGGTAAACCTTTAAGGTTCAGATACTACTTGGAGTGAGCTAATGTGGGAATGAGTTGTGGAAATCAACCATTAACTGAATAAAAATGAAGGTTATTTAATAGCAACTTAATAGTCTTTGAAATGTACTTTCTGTAGGTATGTTTACAACTTGCCCTCTGTTCTCTTTTGACCAGAAAGATTGGGATTTAGAAATGAAAGGGTGAAGTACATTTCACATTATCCACTACTTGTTGCTGTGGCAACATAGATGCATAATTTTAAAGGCAAGCATTTCTCAGCATTTAGGATGATAACATTTTATGTCTTGCTATTTCAGATTGAAAAAGAGGATTGTGATTCATCAAATTCTCATAATTATCACATGTTCACTTGAAATATAATGTGTGTTGTATGTTTGTAAAATATATCATTTATAAATTATTAAAAAGGGTGATTTCTAATTGCTTGGGAATGCCTCATAAATGAAGAGTTTGCTATTAAAAAAAAAAAATCTGTGTTACTAGAACTTTGGTAAATAATTTAATGCATTGGGAATTCTTGACAACAGATAGATGAAGACCTGCCACTTCAAAAACTCCCTTGCCTTAACTGCTTTCTAACTCTAGTAGTCAAAAGCTGTTAAGCTTTAAGTGCTCTGTCATATTTGTGGGCTTTTATAACAAAGAGCAGAGCAGACAGCACTGATGATGAAAAACGATGGTAGGTAGACTTAAAATACTATAAAGCATAGATACAATTGTATATAATGCCTGGAATTGAAACCTTTTTGAATGAAATGATCAGCCATATGTGCAACCCTTATGGACCCTGTAAGAAGAAGAGAAGAAGTGTACCCTATTGCTAACTGTGCATGAAATTGCAGTGTTAGAAGATATTGACCAGATGTTTCAATCTCAACAAATAGCTTGTTATGTGACTGAGTGAAAATCTCTCTGCTCCTTTGATCACATACACCTTAAAGGAAGAAGTAATTTAATAGAGGCTGTCAAAGTTCATCATCGTCAATAAACTTTGACTTGACCTTTGCCATCTGTTTTTGATACTATTGCTGATAGAAGCTGATAGGCAGCTGTTTACAGTTTGTGCTTTATGAATTCTGTGCTGCCAGACAATGAAAGAAGTCTCTTCACTTGTGGATTTTTTGCTGTCATTCTGAGTGTGGGTGTATTCATTGAGACTGCACACCATCTAGCAAGCGAGTGAGAGTGACATACGCATGCATTCTGAAAAGGAAGATTTGTTTTAAGATTATAGATATGCAAAATCATGTGCAAAATATCCTAAAATGTCACTTTGCAACAACATCAACTTCACTTATAGGCTAGTACTTAAATACATGTACAGTGTTTTACACTAGAGAATTTTAAGGCATTTTTAAAATGCTTATCAGTCTTCCCTGTATCTCCATGAAGTGAGTGCTAATTCTTTACCAGTAAAGCAGGCTGAGGCATGGTTAACAGTACTGTACAGTTCCATAATGAGGCTGTCTTACTGTACCCAAGTATGATGTTCCATTTTTATGTTGTTAATATGCTTCTGTTAACAGCTTAACACCACAGCTTCTAGCCACAGAGTAAGACTTTATGTAGTACTTTATTTGCTGCTTTGCTATGTTTCACAACACAGTGTTCAACAATGAAGTTAGTATCTTTGAGTTCTTTTACTGATGAAGATACTCTTTAACCTTGCCTCGTACACAGCTTTGTAATATTAACAAGTTTCTTAAGAATCAGTTATTTATACTGAAACAGCTGCAGAAAAGTCCCATATAAACCTGGAATTCTTGCCATGGTGATACCCTTCATGTACTTGTCAGAGTGACGGAAGAACTGGGATGACCAGCCCTGTTTTGTAAATATATCATCTTTTACTTGGTTCTGAGAAGGGACCGTATTAATATTGTGGAAAGGGAAGGGGAGTGACACATCAGATCAAACAACAAGAATGTGGTTGATGTCTCAGGTTCTGTGTGCTTCAAATGGGGAACCGACACAAGGCCAGCTGCAGTGTCAGTTATGTACCTTGTAAAGTCTTGGCAGGAGATATTCTGTCTTTGGCCTCAGATAACATATGTTGAAGTGCTGTAGCCTCTCTTCTGGAGTTCAAGTATTTGAGGCAGAACTGTAGCGTTATAAATATGGAATAAGGGGGTAATGAAGCAAGGAATATTGGTACCTAGACTGGCCAATACTTAAGGGGTGCAATAAAAGAGAGAGCTTTGGGCCACATTGCAGCATTGAACTATGGTTACTACATATTTAATTACAGAAAATATGCTCATGCTGCTTTGTACAGCAAAGAGCTTACAAACTAGGCTAAAAATAAAATAGTGAACAAGCAGGTGAAGAACAAGAGGAAAAGAATAGTAAATGGAATACCAAGGAATAGTAGCACAGAAAATAGTTGCTTGGATTATAGATTTTGTTAAGAGCCAGTTTGTTAGCTTTATATTTTTAAATGCAGATGTGAATGAAGTACTGCTCCTAGATGATTAACATTTTGATAGACATGTTAGCTTGAAAGGCTATAGCGAAATCAAATTGTGGCGCCACACTAAAGCTAATAGATATTCCTGTGCAGAGATTTGGATAGTGCATGTTGAACCAAATCTTGATAACATTTAGATATTGATCTCACTGCAAGGCTTTAGCTAGTCTTTTTCTTTAAAAAATATTACCATTTTTCTCTCATTTGACTGGAAGTTGCTTGAGGGTGTTGTCATGCATTTTAACAATATCACTTCCTCATGCAAGATTTGGCAGCTTCAACTAATGGTGGAAGAATTACTGTACAGGACATGAGGCTCCTTTTTTGCAAAGCTGCTTTTGTCAAGATAAGCTTATTTTTTCCTTTTCCATGTGTTTTCTTACACGGCCATTATGTGATAATAGCTGTTGCAACTTTAAATGTTGGTCAGTGTAAAAAAGAAGGAAAAAAAGATTCCAAAGGTGTTGGAACAAAACTAGTATCGCTTTTCGAGGGTCTTGATGCTATATTCTCATGACAGTGATTCTGGTGTATGTATACTGGGTCTGCTTGGGATGGGGCTAATTTTCTTCATAGCAGTGTGTACTGTGCTGTGTTTTAGACTTGTTACCAAACCAGTATTGTTTAACACAGCAATGTTTTGCTTAACAGTACTTGCACAGCATCAAGCCCTTCTCTGCTCTTTCACTTTGCTGCCCCAACAAGTAGGCTGCTGGGGTGGGAAAGAGGTTTGGAAGGGACACAGCCACGACAGCTGACCCCAGCTGACCAAAGAGGTAGCCAAGGCCATATGGAATGTGGTCAGCAATAAAACTGTTGGGGGCAGGGAGCGAGGGGGAGTTTTTTCTGGGTAACCATGGCTTGGACATTGACTGGACATTAGTCTGCTGGTGGGAGGTGGCGAATGATTTTATGTATATGATCGTTTTACATCATTTACATCATTACTTTACATCATTTCATCTTGACCCATGTGTAGGGTTTTTTTCTTGTTGCACTTCCAGTTCTCTCCTCCATCCCTCCAGAAGAGAGGAATGAGAGAGTGACTGGGTGGGGGCTTAGCTGCTGGCTGTTGTTAATCCACCACGGTAGGGATTTTAAATGATATAGTATGTGTAATGGTAACAGAATATTGCATTCCATTTGTTCTTGAGGTGTGTATCACATCATTCACAAGGAATAAGTGAGCTCACTTGGAACAGAGACACTAATGTTTTCTTTTTAGGATTGTTTTGCATATTGTCAGGGTTTTGTTTTTTCGTATTGTCATGATTTAGTTTTTTCATCCTACTTTTCCTCATTTCCTCTCATTTTCTAAGATGAGCTGTAATTTATTTTATTTTAGCACCTAAAATATTCCTAAAGATATCCATAAGAACTTTTTAATGGACTGGGTATATAATTGGTGATGGGACATGTCCTAGGGGTAAAACAGACTGGTGAAACCTTCTGAAAAGATTCAGAATATAAAAATAAGAGATACTCCAAATAGCACTGTATGAAAAGAAGCCATTTCTGTTCTGATTTACTAGAAAGAATGCTTCATGAGTAATTGCTAACATTGTTTAGATTTTAGCAAGCATGTTAAGTCTTAGCTAATTTTAGGTCTTTGGAGTCCTTTCCTCTGTGAGCTGCAATTTAAAATAAGATCAGATTTGACAGATCATGCAGAGAAGAGTCCAGCTTCAAATAACACACTTCAGATGCACTTCAGATGTCTGTATTCAGTGTTAATGAGTTTTGAAGATCCTTCACTGTGAAGGGGCATAATGCTTCCTGTTGTGTTGTCAGTTCCTAGGCATTTCAGATTCAAGTCTACAGCCGAAAACTTCTGTGTGCAGAAGGTATGTCAGCCTAAGCAAAGCTTTGTATGCTTTGGTTTTGTTAGTTTAAGACAACTGACAGATGTGGAAATTCACTACTGGCTGCAGATTTTAAAAAAGAATTCAGGAGCTAAGGGTTTCAGATGGAGAACAATGTGGGACTGGTAGCAAGTGTCTTTGTCAGCCTTCTTGTTCTGATTATCAGTGTTGTCCAGTTAACACATGGAGTTGGAGTAAAAGGAAATAATTTCTGAAAGATCTTTGGTTTAGTCAGAGGGCTATAAAGCTGTCTTAAGCTTCATCAGTATGATGTTTCTTTTTAAGTCTTATAGGATTGTCTGCTGAGACCCAGCAGTAGCAAGCCCTTCTTTTGCAAGAGGAGTATCTTTGCAACTGGAAATAGGAAGGTAAATTGTATCAGCTTTTTAGTTTTGCTGCTTTTTGCCTTTCTAGCAGAGGTTCCCTCTACAGTGAACTTTGCAAGAACAGCAAGTAAAAGCTTTGAATGCAGATGAAATGTTGTGATATGGGATACTGGACTCTGCCACAGTGACAGAAGCATGGCGTTCTCCAGCTAAATAGGATAAGTTTGAGAAACAGAAATCAGTGAGGTCTGGTCTCCCCCTTTGTCTTTTTAATTCATTAAGACCACTGATTTTCTTTCACATAGTATGAAGGAGCATTTTTTTAGTTTTTGGGTGTAAGGGACCATTCAGGTAACTCTGTCATCTCATCTTGAATATCATTCTCAAAAGGCAGCATTGAGTAGACAATCAAAGTCAAGTCCCTTCTATTGTTGGAAGAAGTGCTTCTGGAAGTGCTTCTGTAACTCGGAGGAAAGGTTGCTTCCAAAGCCATTTTCTAATCAGACAAAACTAGGAAATAGGTGTACCACATCTTCAGTTCTGAGGATGTGAAAGACAGAGTTCACTCCAAGCAGACTCACGAAGTCACAATTGAGTCTTCAGAAGTTTTACTTGTTACCAAGTTTTCTTGGCATCTCAACGTCTTGCAAGAGAAGACGATGCTGTACTCTGCAATTGCCACCCACTCCCTGGAGCACCAAGGTACTTACACTTCTGTGATAGCTAAAGCATGCGGAATAGTTCACCCTGTTAACTCTGATCGTGAAAAACCACTTGAACAGATACTCCTACTACTGTAAGGCCAAGTTAGCCTCATGAAAATAAGGAGAGAAGCATTGTGTCACTCTAGTGCATCCATGAGTGGCCATGATGCTGGCCTTTTTTGGAAGTGCTGGATTCAGTATTTGATGATAAGGAATAATGTGCTTGTAGGGATAGTGTAATCTGATACTAGATTATGCTTATTTTGAAATCAGCCTAATTTTAGGACAGAGTTACGCTAAAGACAATAAATAAATAAGGTTAATATTTGCTTTTAATTTACCAGGGTTCATACAACGAAAATGTAAGGAATATATAATCAGTTTAACTCAAGAGAACATCTGAAAGGTATTCTATTTCCCATGCTCCTTTCTCTGTCACAGATGCTCATCCTAACTGAAAAGGTCAGGGCCTGTCCTTGCCCCTGTACATGATGTCCAAGTTGTGTTGGCAGAAGAAAACTTTAGAATGAAGAAATACATGAGGTTTCATAAACCGCTCTAGACGTTGTTGCCTTTGTGGTACCCTAGTCCTGAGGCTGTCTTGTTCCTTCATGATAAGTTCCTATTTTTGACACTTCAGTCTTTGAGCCATTTACAGCCTCAGATTCTCTTGGGTGATGGTGAGGATTCATGGTATGGCCAGGTGCCAACTTCTCCTGGCCAGACTGTCAATAGTTAGTTAATAGCTGCCTCACTGCCTAGCCAAACCCTAGATAATTAACTCATTATGCTAGTGCCTGCTAAGCTGGGTCATTTTCTGTTTCTGTCTAGAGTCTCTTTCATTCAATTAAATCTTGTATTTCACATAAATCTATAAAATGAATTTGCAGTTTACATAACCAGATACCTGACATTAATGTGTGCAGTTTGTTATTTGCCTTCATTTGATGTTGGATATAATGCTGCATGACTATTTCATGGTAAAAAATGTCTTGTGATGACCGACCCCCATTTCCATTTAGAGTGTTTTAGCCAAAGTATTGTTGAATGTATGAAGTAGCCCATAGAAGCCTGTTTTTTCCATATCAGGTTATTCAAAATTAAACTCCAATCCAGGGACAAATGCTGAAAAAACGGCTTCAGAGTCTACCTTGAAAATGTTATTTTGTCTCTTTTGGCTTTTCACATGTGTGCAAAAAATGCCTGTTGTGACTCATTCCAGTAGGTGCAACTTCAGTGATATACCACAGAGATATTTCTGTAGTTCAATTTCAACGAGTTTGTAATGTAATGCCTGATTTTTGCCTTTACTAATATGTAGACTTTTAGCAGAGGAAAAGAGGAACAGTTTGGAGGAGTTCTGCAACTAGCAACACCTCACCACCATTATGGTGGGAATATGTGGAGATAATTCCAAGAAGCTGGGATCCTCTGTGATGAGAGGATCTTTCCAGAAACACTGCTGAATTACTTTTTCATCTTCCTCAGTGTTGCTGAACTTAGCTCAGATGTTCAAATGAAAGGAATATGGTGGGAATATTCCCCCAATGCATAATACCTGTGTTTCAAATAATCATGAATATGAACAGAGCCACTGCTTATGGAAGAAGTGGTCTACACAATATACAGAGGTTCATCTCCAGAAACCCTAGATCATGACTTCTGAATCTCGAAAATAACTTTACTTACATTTGAAGTAAGGATTGTGACAGTTATATATGGTATGTATCATATCTGAATTCAAATTGAGCTGCTGCCAATAGCCAAAGCTGTGATACTTGAACAGAAATTCTTTTTTCAGAGATGTATGTGAAATATTACTTACTACTGCTCCAAATGTTGTCAGACTTTACACATAAAGAATGGAAAAGTTATGTCATTTGACAAAATATTGTAAGCCCAAGGTGCAGTTTGAAGTCTTACTTTTTTTTTTTTTTCAAGAATTGTTAGAATTTTATGCTTTCATAAATAGTTATCTCTGTTAATTCTTGTTATTTCTGAAAGTAAGGCATGCTTTTCAACATGGGACAGAAGGATTCAGGTAATTCTGTTCTTATAGGTGTGGAAATTGATTCCATATTTGCTTACAGTAGATCACAAAATCTTCAGTCTTCTTAAATAGTCTGTTCTACTTAACTATATCCCCGAATATAGAAGATTACCTTTCCTGAGATATCCTAAAATAACACTGTGCAAATATGTATTATGTATGTGGAAATGTGTGTAAAATACAAAGGTATCGTAGATAACTTTCTCATTAGGGGCTTTCTTAATTTATATTAATTTAGAGTGATATGGAATAGATTAGCACAGCACATGTAGTGTGCATTTCGTGAATGAGAGATTAAACACTGCCACACTCTGACGACACAATCTTTTTCTTCGTCCTTAAAATTCGTCTATATTAAATTGCTGCAGGAAAGAGGCCTTGCAACTTTTGTCCACCTTTGCCTTATTAATGAAGACTTCTACATGACTAAAGCTTTGGGTTTGTGCTTTGGTTGATTGGGGCTTTTTTGATATTTTGGTTTCCTCCTCTGGAGCTGGAAGTAATAAAGATGTGACTAAGCATGTATTTGCAGCTCAGTTACTTGACCTTTCTACAACCCACAGCTACCACTAATGCTGCTTTGTAATGGAGACATTATCGTTTATTTAAATCTTGATTAGGAAACAATTATAAGTAGGGTTTTAGTGTAGCAGTAAATTGATGCAGCCTTTAATTCATACTATAGATTGAGTGGATAAGATTTCTGACTGTAATTAGAGTGAATTATAATGACTTCAGTTGGTTGACTCGCCACCAGCGGAGTAGGGCCTATAACTGTTTCTTCACATTTATTTCTTTAGTTCACTCTTGATTTTATATTGCTGCTAAATGCTGTTTTTTAACTCAGTACAAAATGGAGTTACATTTACAGTTGAATGATACATATTTTGTATTAATAAAAGAGGAGCTTTTGAAAATTAACTGGCACCTTAGCAACACTGTGCGACTATGCTGTTTCTTTACAATTCAAGTGACAGAACTGCTCTTAATAAAGTTGGAGATAGATATTTTCATGCCTGGTTTAACAATGTAAATGGAGAGCATTTTTTGCATATAATTGTTAGACACAAATGGTTATTTTCAGTACCATTTAGTTTTTATATATATTGTGAATGTTGCACAACGTTTCTTCTTAGGTTTCTCAAATGTATTGTTTTCCTTATATGCTATCTCTCTGTGTTTTTTGGGGGGGATTTTGGTTTTTTTTTTGTTTGCTGGGGTTTTTTTTGGGGGGGTATGATTTCTTTTGTTTACTTTGTCTTTTCTACACATTCTCTTTAAAGATACACTGCTTGATTAAATGTAAGTGTAGTGGCATCTCCTTTGAGAAAAGGAACTTCTTTTGAAATGCTTTGTAAAAACATACTAATCTACTTTATTTAAGAGTGAAATACGTGTATTTAAGTTTTATATTGGGTATTAAACACTCAGTGGGATCATTAAGGATAACTTTTTTATCCTTTGCTGACCTTCCCTCCCTTAATGTACCAGATGTTTCTCACTTTAGGCATAAAAGTGTTCTCTATGTCACAGTGCTCTGTAAGCACAGAATTAAGTCTATCTACTGAAGAGAAGAAAATGGCAAAAAATAATATATGAGGTGTCCTAACTTTGTGTTTTGGGTTTGTTTTGTTTTCTGTCAATCTGCAGTGGATGATCCAGAGCCCTTACAAAGCTGCAACTTTCTTTGGGTGCATCGGCAAAGATAAATTCGGAGAGATCTTAAAGAAGAAGGCTGAAGAAGCTCATGTGGATGCCCATTATTATGAGCAGAGTGAAGAACCAACAGGAACTTGTGCTGCCTGCATCACTAGTGATAACAGGTCAGGGGCCTCTGATATTTTCCAGAATAGAAATGCAATCAGTATAGTGTGTGGAGCCTCATTTGTTTGAAATATTTGGCCTTGAAAAGTTGTGATTTGAATGATAAAGAAAGTATTAGCACAGTTTGAGATAACACAGGACTGCCTGGCTCATAGTTTGGGCCTGGGCAGTATTAATGCTTTTAGAGAACAGCAGTTGCATTATGGCGGAAAAATGTGAGATAATAATATACTACTTCTTTCTGAACTTTATAGCTTCCAGTTGCTCTGCAGAGAGAAAAAATGTGGGAGACAAAAGTTGGTTAACAGGTATGCTTATGCAGCCTCTGTGAAAGCTGATTGGCATGTGACGCATATACTTGATCGGCAAATGAGGACTGTACTTCAGGTGATAATATGTTTAAAGAGGATAGATGTCAGCGTATAGCCTAATTGAAAGGGTTAATTTGATTTTTATACAAGAGGAAGAAAAAAGCTTGCTTTTTTTTTTTTTTTTTTTCGCTGTTGCAGTTCATCTAATAACTGTAATTCTGTGTGTCTGCATCTGAACAATTTCTTCTGAATGCTTTCAGGTGCTATTTTGTTAAGGTAGTCTTTCCTATATACAAAAATCACTTCTCCAGAACTCTGTTCAACCTTTTTTGTATTTGTAGATGATTAGCAGTGGTCTTTGTGGTATTTTGCATGGCTTCAGAGCATTCCGTAACTAAGAGCCCATTTATAGAGTGATTTATTTTTGGTATTGTAATAAGATTAATAAAACCAAGAATTTCAGGGTGAGGTAGTGAAGACGAGAGGCATTTGTCTTGAGCATGGTCCGGTCCTTTGCTCTCTTCTTTCTCCCTGCACCCACAACACTCAAACTTATGTACTGCTACTTTGCTTTTTATCTCCTGACAATTTTTCAAAGGTTTCAAAACCAGCTAGTCAGGTCTGCTGTAATCTTGAGATGTTTCCAGCACACACCAACCCTCCCTGATTTCTGCCAATATCTAAATTTTCTGATACTTCGAAGTATGAGATAACTTTCTGATAACTTCGAAGTTAGATGAGGTTTTTCAGAGCCTTGTCTAGCTAGGTTTTGGATATCTCCAAGGATGAAGGTTGCACAGCCTCTCTGGGCAAACCTGTTCCACAGTTTGACCACTCTTCATGGGAGAAATTCTGATGTTACCCACTTGGAATTTCCTTTTTCCAGGTTGTGGAATGTTCCTTCTTGTTTTCAAGTATAGTCTGGCTTCATTTCCTCTGTAGACTTTCATTAGATATTTGAAGATGGCAGGAAAGTCTCCTCTTAGGTCCCTCTTCTTAAGGCTCAACCAAGCCCTTCTTCATTTGTTAAGTGTTTCAGTCCCGTAATATCTTAATGGCCCACTGCTGGACTCACTGCATTATGTCAGTGTCTTCCTTCTAGTGAAAAGCTCAAAGCTGGACGTGGAACTCCAGATGAGGTCTGGAGACCAGAACAGACTTTTTAGTTTTTTCTGTTCTGAATATAAACTTCCTTTGTCCTGCTGGCTATGTGCTTGCTCATATAGACTAGAATGTGATTAACCTCCTCTGTGTGCACTGCCGACTAGTGTTCCAAGCCTGGTGCACCAGCACTTCCCCGTGTCATTTTCTGCAAAGCTGTGTTGTATCCTGTCAACATTCAGCCTACATTGTTGCATTGGACACACTCCATTGTAGTTGCATGAGTTTGCATTTGCCTTCAAGTCTTCTGCCAGCCCAATTCTCCAGGCTGTTGAAGATCCACTGAATGACAGACAGCTATGTCCTCCAGCTTATCAACCTGTCCCTCCCAATTTAATGTCATACATAATGTCTTACTCTCAGGAATGAATGTACGTACTCAGTGGGGGAAGGAAATTCATTCATCTTCATCTGGAGTTTTGACATTAATTATGTCTACATACTTCTCCCTTCATCTCCAGCATCCATATTCAGTTTTTCAAAGAGAAGACAAGCAATAAAGATGTTTCTGCTCTGTGATTCTCTCTGTCTTTAGTCACATAGTGTCTGTGTATGCATCCTGTAACAATCATCATTTCCTAGATGACATGATGGGAAACTGAAATCAAGACTGTCACTAGACATACATCGTGAATTCAGGAAAAATATGTGTATCTTTTGCTGTGCATCTCAATGGAATTTAAAAGTTTAGGTAAATTTATTAATAAAAATGTCTGCAAGTACTTCTTTAACTTATTAAGCAGCATATCAAATGTTTGCTCAAATACTAGAGACAGTGACTTCATCTAAATCACTGTTTCAGAGCATTCTTGAGAGTGTGCAGGGAGTACAAGACACTTGTTTCCCTCAGGAGACAGAAAAAAATGGACAGTGGATGCTACTAAAGACTTCATTGTGCAACCGTCCCTTTTACAGTGAGAGCAAGTTTGTTGTCCATCTTTAATTATCCTCTGATTGTTTCTTGGTTTTCAGAATTTTCTGTATTTGTAAGAAACACTTCAGCCTGGCCCCAGTTCATAACTCTATTTATTGATTAATCTCTTGTCCCAGTTGAGATACGTTCTAACTTCCTTCTTCAGGTAATTCAGCTTTCTTGTCTCTTTTGGAGGAGCTGGCTAATAGCTCTCTTGTATTCCCAGTAAGTGGCTGTGTACATTTATGTTCCAGATGCCTTATGTGAATGTTTCTTTTCTCTGCTGAGTCTGTCTAGCTTTTTACAGGGGAGGGTTCTGAGTTAATTTGTAATCACCATTCTGAATTCTCTAGCTTAGCAATACTAACACGCTTTGTTTTCTTAGAGCTTTTCAAGAAAATCCTAACACATGATTAAACTCTAAAGTAGTACCCACACTTTGTGACTTTGATTTGTGCGTTCTGCTCAGAAATACCTGCATGCACAGAGTCCCCATTAAGCTGTTTGATTTGAAATACTCTGGCTGTCTTCAATTATGGTATTTCATTGAAAAAACATCTACCTTCTCTGTGGCCCACATGTTGAACTTAGTGCTGTCAGAGTTAGAGTTTTAATTTGGAAAATCCTGGTGCTTTGTCTTCAGTGTAATGATCTTTTATTACACATCATGTGCAGAACATCTCTACAGTTGGATGTAGCCAAAGAGCTAGCTTTACAGTTTCAGGGGCACGTGGTAAGTGAAAGGAAACATACAGAAAGTCTTTGCTTAGTTTTCTGGAACATAATTGCTTTTCATTTAACATACATAGGCAGACAAGAATTTTCCAGTTAGGTCCTTGATGGATATTTAGGATTTGCCAAAACTGAAAGATTTAATTTGCTTTTTAAATTTGGTTTACAGAAAATTACCAGAGTTATGCATGTCTTTCTGGGATTTACTTGGTTCTCTAGTGGATTTCTTGTAATTAAAATTATAATATTCATCAAAGCTGAAACTTCTTGCACTGTTACTTGTACTGCTTTGAGAGACTTGATCTATTGATTTATAAATTTTAAATTTATTTTATTTTCAAAATTCACATTAGTTCTCATTGCCTTTAGGGTTTAGAATTAAAGAGATGAGCCCCAAGAATATTCCTGGGTTGAAACGACACAGAACTGTGCTATGTATTCTGATGTATTCAGAAAAAGTTAGTCTGACTTTTTGGTTTAATACACTTGATCTGTTTAACTTACAGGGGTTGTCAGTGATGAGTGCTTCAGGAAGACACTTGATCTGTTTAACTTACAGGGGTTGTCAGTGATGAGTGCTTCAGGAAGTTTAAAGGGAGACTTGGTTGCTGTCTTCATAAGGGATTCTGTTGGGCTTTGTTGTTGTTTTTTTTATTTTATTGAATAGGACAAAGAGAAATGGTAATAGTGGAAAGATGCTGTTTTGAGGTGGAATAAATGTCAAGAATTCCTAGTTTAGTTTGCTCCTAACACCTGCACATGGCATAACTTGGTAGAAGCAGATTACCAATTCGCTCTGATCCATTGGATTGTAGTAGCATTTACATTGAAAAGGGCGATACCTACAACAGCAGTTGTATACACATTGGAAAAGGCAAAAGTTTTCAATAGCCATATGTCGTATGTGTAATTACACATTATTTATCTGGCTAATATACTTAAATATCACAAAACAATGATGTGTTAATGTTAAAGGTGCATCCTATGACTATTAAATCATGAAAATTAAATTTAAAACCCTCTATGCAAGCATGGAAATGTCTGTTTCTCAAATTCTCTTCACCAAATATTGGATGTTATAAAACTTTATCATAATAAAAGTGCACAGAAGGATCTGGTCATCGTAGCCAGAGTGGAGAACTAGTGCATAACCATCTTTTTATGACCTGTTTTTAGGCGTGTGTCTATAACTTTTGTGTGTTTCATATAGAATGGCTGAAGAGGAGAATTTAAAATAGAATGTATCTTACATCTAACAAACTAAATATGATCGAAGTATCTTTGTTCTTGCTAGTGGAAGTTGTGAAAGTTTTGTCTCATGACTTGTGTTATAACTTGTTAGGTAAGAATGAAGTACAGATGAGGTTTTGGTAGTTTTCCAGTCATACACAGCTAAGCCAAATGTTTTTTTAAACAGTTCATCATCTAAAAGTAGCAATGGGACCCTTTTTCATTTGCTAAAGGAAAGTATGAACCTAATGGGGCGGTTGAGGGGGAACCCAAACAAACTGCCTTTTAAATAATATAACTATAAAATAGAATAAAAAATATCTATAAAGGCAAGACATACACGTGCATTAGTGTTTGGGTTCTAGTGAGGGAAAAATAGTTTTGAGAAGATAAACTGAAGTAGCTACTTTCCTTTAGGTGTTAGTTACTATCGAGTTTTAATGAAAATCTGCAGATGCTATACCATACAGAGGGAGTTGATCACAAAATGCAGCAAAGGTTGATTCTAAGCAAATGAAGGCACATGAACAGTCTAATAGTGAAAGTTTACATAAAGTATTTAGCTTTATTTAAAATACATTCCTTAAAATATAGTTTAAATAGTATTTAGTATATGACTTAAAATATTTAAATGTTAAAAAATTATCAAAGTATATGTGGTCTATGGTGCTCTTTGTTAACTGTTTCTGTGTTCATTAAGATCTTTGATTATCTTTGAGAAATCTGTTCTTTGCAAGAAATTTTCAGTAGTGTTAGTTAAAGGGGATCTAATGCCTGGGTTTTAATCACTTTCAGGTCTCTTGTAGCTAACCTTGCTGCTGCTAATTGCTATAAGAAGGAAAAGCATCTTGATTTGGAGAAGAACTGGAAGTTGGTGGAAAAGGCCAAAGTTTATTATATAGCAGTAAGTTCAGCTTCTTTCAAATTGCATGAAATTCATGTGAGGTCTAAGCAATGAGGATGTTTGTTGCATAATGGTTAAGGATGATTTCGTAGGAATACAATGAAAGAACGTGACTGCTTCAGTTTCAGTGTAGTTTGATTTCTTTGAACTTAAACGTACAAATGTGGAAGTATGTTTGAGTTGTATGCTTTCTTAAGTTAGTGGGAAAAATCGTAAGAACTGAACATATTTTCAGAGCTTTTGTAATAGTGCATCAAATTTACATTTCACATTTTCTAGTAAATTGTTGTGAAGGATGCACAAATTATGTAGAAAAACACTATTAGCATAATTATTCACTGCAAACAGTTTGAGCTTATTTGTGTGAACAATCTTAATTGCTATTTATTCCATAGTAATTACTATGGCACCTTATAACTCAATATTTCAGAAACAATGATTGTGACAAATCTCTTGAATGTGGGCGGCGGGGCAAACTGATTTTAATGATGAAATCTTACTTCTGGAATAAAGAGGATTTGAGGATGGGGCATTAGCAGATTCACAATTAGTATTCTTTTTTTTGCCATCCAGAATGAATCAAGCCAGATTAGTGTATTTGTGTAGATTACATCTTGCCTAAGTAGAAGCAGTGAATTTGTTTTCATCTTGCTCCTAAGTTGATATGACTGATCAAAATTAGCAAACATCTATGACAGATTAAAACCTCATAACATGCATGTAATTTATGGATTCTGTATGACAGCTGCTTCCATTCCACTACCTGAGCTATGTGGGAACAGCTGGTAAGAAGTGTAAAAAATTGATTATCCAGGAGGAACAAGTTCATTGAAAATACAGTTATTTCTTTTAGATAGTGTTAATGTCTCCTACAGCCTGTTAGTGTGCACTGCTGTAGGCTTTACATGGTTGTTATTGATTCCTGTGTATGGCCAAGACTGCCCCTTTATAACTGTCAAAAAATACTTATAACCTTCTCAGTACACAAAGAAAATAGATCCCATTGCTCTGACCATATGTTTGTGCTGCAGTTGAAAAAACACGTCGGTGTATTGTATACTCACTTTTTATTTGTTTTTCAAGTGTTCTGAGTTTTTTATTTCCCAGTAATTATACCTCAGTCTGTTCCAGATACCATGCTTAGGAATTAATGCTATTGGCTAAAAGAATACTGAGAGTCTAAGAGTCTAAGTTAAATAAAGAAGAATGTTATCAAATGTCAGGTGTTATCAAAAGCTATACTGCCCTACTAAGTTGGTCGTTTGTTGGTTTGGGTTGTTGGACGTTTTTTTTTGTTTATTTCTGGTGGGTTTTTTTGTTTGCGTTTTGGTTTGTTGGTTTGGGTATTTTTATCTTACCATGCTTATTTATAATTACTAATGAAGGTATAATCTGATGCAATTTAGATAAACTAAACTTAGAGGAGAGCTCCAGGATAAATGGGAAACGTTACATGAGGTGAAAAACAGCTTGGGTTTTTTTAAGATATAGCCTTCATCTTATTTTAGCTCTGAAGCCACTCTTCTGTGTTCAGTCAGTTTGATCACTTAAATTTTGACTAGGTGATTCACTACGCTGATTTTCATATATATTAAAAGTTGTTCTTCAGGTACCAGTCCTATGACATCCAAACTTTGACTAAGAGACAGAGAATTATTGTACTAAACTGAAAATAAACCCCAAAATGCTCATATGTTAATGATTAAATAAATAACATTGAAGTGGTAATAAATTGTGTTAGATATTTTCAAAGTGGAATTCAGATTTGGGAAACATCTAACTGCAGGAGGAGATCTGTTTGGTAAAGAGCCTGGTTCACACCTGTAGCAAAACCACTCACGGAAGGGTGGGTTCATCTAAGAGATTTCTAAGACTGTTGTAATTTAAGATCACAGAGTGGCACATGTAACTCCTTAAGGAAAGGAGACAATGTGTTGACCCATACATGCTCATGCTAAAATACATTCATACTGTTTGCTTTCATTTAGCTTCTTTACTTGCAAGTTTGTAGCAGTTTACCAGATTAAACAAAACCATGTAGCGAACAATTACCATTCCTGAGGTACAGGGTAGCTCTCTGAGTTGTTGTCTACTGATGCCTGTCTTCACTTTAGTCTTGTTACCTTCCTTGGCTTTGCACAGCGCATATGTTGCTTTTCATTTCCTTCTTTCTGTCCAACTGTCACCTATTTATTGGATTGCATTAGAATGTATGTAAGTGACAGATACTTATTCTGGAAATCTGTGTCCTGAGATTATAGAACAATCTATTTTCTTGGCAGAGCAGGGCAGTTGTTGCTTTAAGACAGGTCTGTGATATCCTGTGGTCATCTGTATGTGCTTCCTAGAACAGATAATATGCTTTTCAATGCAGCATTGAACAGAATGGTCCTCAAATGAAACTTAGCTCTGAAATCTAATCAATTTACAGAGGAAGGAGTAAGTACAAAGGAAAAGATAGTGAAGCCGTGACAGAGCCCTTAAAGACAACTTCTGTTACCATGAATGAACACAATACATTTATTTTAGCCATCTGGTAATCAGATCCGGCTGACAAATTGGAGAAAGACTAGCAAAGAATAGGACCCTGTAAATCACAGATAGAAGCAAAATACAGAGGCTGCCCCAGCTTTCTCAAAGATGGTAAACTTTAAAGGTGTATTTTAATCCTTTAAAATTACTCTACTTTGTATCACTTAAGATAGATTGCATGTGCTGTCAAACTCTATGCAATTACTTTCCCTTCTCCAGATATAATTCATATACTTGCAGTAATTTCTACCATTGACATCATATCTTCCAGTCTGTCATATTCATTTCACTGTGGATCAGCTAGCTGTGCTGTGGTGTCTGATTAGAATTCACTGTGAGGGATTTTATTTGGTTCCTAGTGGGGCTAGAAAATGTCTCTTCCTCAGACATTTTCCTTATTTCAGAATAAGTTGAGACTTACGATAAGACTAAACATTGTAATTCTCTTTGTGAAATTGTGAATGGGACACAACCTGATGTGAAAATATGTTAATTTTTTTTTCTTTCTTTCTATGAATTTATGCTTTCTGTGAGGACTTGCAGTTTAGAATTCTTATCTATTAGAGTTGCATCTTAAAAACTTGCGTGATGAAACTCCACATCTCCGCACCTTGTTTGCCTAATTTTCAAAGGCATTTATTAAACTGCTGCTAGTACTGTATTTATGTAGGCATCTCTAAGTTAAATTCTACAGCATGTACTGGGTTGTGTTTTTGTTGGGTTTTTTTTCTTGTGGTTTAGGGATTTGGTTTTTGTTTTTTAAGATCATCAATATCTTCAACACCAACTGAAATCTGTGGAAGTTGCTGGTCCTCATTTTCTTTGACATCGCACACAAACATTTCAACATTTTCAGTGAACTTGCAGTATATAGCTATTCGTTTTCATATGTTACAAAGGCCTGTGGTACAAAGATTTTTTTTACTGTCAATGTTTTTGATTAAAACATAATCCACTTAAGAGAGCAAAAAAACTAAGGAGAATTTTAGTTGCCATTTGACTCCATTAACCACCTCTGTGTTACTCTATGTGAGCAAGGAATTTTGCACTTGTGCTTTCTTAATGGGAAGAAAATGGAAAAGGGAAGAAGGAAATACTTTCTTGCAGTAAAAGCTGCACTTAACCTTGTGAAATCTTAACTTTGTGAAAACTGACACTGCGTGCTCATACGGACAGCTGAATTTTAACATTTTGCCTATATTTGAACATTATTGCCACAAGTGTGGTGCTTCCCAGATGTGTGTTCTCTCTTGTTCCAGTTAGCCATCTTTATTTCTGCCAATTATTTAGCTTTACTCAATTTGTTCTTCAGTCCAACACCTGCATTCATTTTACGTTTGCAGTTGGAGTCATTAGATGGGTGAAACGCTCTCATTTGACACCAATATTATCTTGTGCTGAAGTAATAAATGTGTTCTTGAAAGTTCCTTCTGTGCTTCGGGTTTTCTTGTTGTTTTTTTTTTTTTCTGAAATACTAAGCATATGAAATGGCAGTGTTGACTGCAGTTAGGTACCCGATCTGTAGTAACTTGAGTCTTAGCTTAGAATGGATCGGTTAAGTAGCTCCCAAAAACCAAACAGGTCTTCCTTTAATAACATGCTTGTCTCTTTTCTCTACAAAGGAAAATAGTAGATTGTTGTTTAGAGACTGTATTTGAATTTGTATTTTGAGGACATAGTTTTTGTGCTTAAAGCCCTGCTGTTATGTCTTTCAAAGCTTTTCTCATTAGCATTTGCATAGATTCCTTTCCTAGACGTTTCATATAGGTATGGCATTGCTGATGCTCATGCTTGCCTGTGTCCATTAGAGAGAAGTGGGAACATTTTTACACCATTCTTTATGCATTTTGATCTCTTGTCTTAACTATTTGAATTTACAGTGGTTGAACACTTCAGCTCCTGTGCTACCTATTGTAGGTAGAGGGTAGAGGAGCAATGAAGCTTTTATGTAGTGCTAAGACTTATTTATGTGCAGCTGAATTTTGGCTTGTTCACTTTTAGTATTGTCATACAATCTTCTTTTCAGAGACGATAAAGCTTTCACTCAGCTTTGCATGGGCTGTTGTTATTTCGCAGTCTGTAAAAGTTTAAACCATTCCCTTCTCCTACTTCCATGTAGCAAATAGGAGAAATTTCTCAATGGTGATGCCCTTCAGTTGTACCACATTAAGTATAAAAGTATTAAATTTTTAATACTGCTTAGATTTGTTATCCCACAGCTTATATTCAGCACCTTCAGCATCTCTTTTGTGTTTACGGAGTTAATGGCAAGTGTAGTTTATTTTGATGTTAATGACGGTTCTGATCAAGGCCAGGTATTCTGATCTTAGGCTGAGCTTCCAGTAGGAAATGCGTTGCAGCATGTCCTAATGAACCCAATGTAACATACCTATTTGCAAAAGTTTTTAAAGCTCCAACCTCCCTGGTATGTTTCAACAAATACTGTGGTATTTTTATATTTATTTTTTTCTAATGCCTAAGTGCTTGTCTAAGCAGAGAGACAGTGTGGTGGTGTAGTAGGCTTGATGGCGGAATTATCTGGTTTCAGCATGAGTGTCAAAACATAAGCTTGATGTCAGCAATGTATGGCAAAGCTTAAATAACATTCTACAGTATTTTACATGGGGTTTGGCTATTCTACTTGAGAAAAAATGCTGATTATTATAACAATGTAAGTATAAATGAAATTTCTTTTGTGCTGTCTCCTCCTTTCAGAAGCATATTCAATGAAGGCATTTTTATTGTAATTTACTGCTATGATAAGTATGATAATTTACAATGGATTGTGATAGTTTTTCTTTTTTTTCTTTTGTCTGTATGTACATCATGAGAAACGAGAGATGTAGACACTGGCAGGAATCAAAATATCCCCTAAAAAAAGGCATTTGTTTGAATAACTCCACAATAGCTTTTTTTCCATTGATAACTTCTGCATAGTGCTCTGGCATCAGTATGTATGCCATTTGACATGCAAAACTATCTCTCACAATAATGAATAGGTTTTATGGCCAGGAAAATGCCATTCTGAATGTCTTAATCATAAAAAAAGAAGCTTTGGCTAGCAACAGTTAGTTGTGGCCTTTTTTGCTGGCCTGGGATAACATCACCTTCTGAAACCCACCATCCTGAGGGACTGTATTTTCTGGAAGGTATAGCTGAAGTGTGATGCATTTGTTGTGGAGACATTATAGGCGCTCTATCTAACCAGGAAGCAAATCAGCCATTTACTGACTTCCAAAATAAATGTGGGAAAAATACTCTCATAAATACAGAATTTCACAGCTTCATTTCTTGCATCAAAATGCAAAAAAAGAGCTTTGTCTAAACTGCCACCAGCACGTGTTATGTCATTCTGTGATGTCTTTAGGATGCGGTGTGCATTATGCTACCATTTCAGGTAAAAGTTCTCATGCATAGGCAGTTTTACCAGAGTTTTCTCAAGTGATTTATGTGAAAAAGTGAATTAGAAACTTTTTTTCCTGTTTTTTGTGAAGTTTGATTCTCAGGGTATCATTCTTTGAGGATGAATGCTTTGTACTTTATGCAGAAAAATATATCATCAACTTTCAAGAAAGATTGTACCTCTTTTTCTCTTAATAGAAAACCAGTGTGGATCTGTCTAACATCATAAAAATATTTCTAAATGTTCACCTCTCTGTTATTTATTATATTTATTTATGTGAAGAATGTACGTTTTCTTTCTTGTCATTCTCCTCCTGCCCCAGTAGCCTTTAAATTGCAGATAGACTTCTTCAGCACAGTAATTAGTGAAGCTCAGTCATCGCTCCTTTTATCATGTGATTTTTTGGGGTGTTTTTTAGGAGAATGCATTATTAGAGCACTTACACATCCAGTCTAGCTGCAACAGCCAGGCAGCAATAGCAGTGCCATTTTTCACAAAGAAAATGTTGAACAGGAGCCAAATGTTTGGTGGCAGAGTCTGTTGCTAGGAAATCAAGTTCCCGAGGCGATTAATGACAAAGCAAGCAATAACAAGAAAGCAGAATTACAGATTTAAAAGAGAGGGAGAAAAAAAGTGGTTGGTGTTATAATTACCCAAAGAAATCCGTACTCATTAAATTGGCTGTTTTTATGATTGACTTTAATTGGAGGTTAGCTCAGATATTTAGCTCCTTTCCCACCCCTTTAAACACACACATGCACATAATCTGTAGAACTGCAGACTTGTTTTTCTAAGCATTGAGAGGAGCTTGCCCTGTAATTTGATCCCCACTGACAGATGCATTTTCTATGCTGCCATTTTGAATTAACCTATTGTGCAACAATTTTCCTCAGCTCTGCTGAATAAAACATCAAGTCTTATTACCTCAGATGGATTTGATAGAGTAAAAGAATGTACTTCTAGCTGAAGTAGACTATTTGCAATGAGTTCAGTGATTTGAACTCTGCCAACAAGCACCAATAATTTGTGATGTATACTTAAAGAATGAAAGAGAGAAGAGCCACGTGGGGGGTCTTTTTGGCTGTATGAAGTTCAAACGCAAACCTCAGAGTAATATTGTTGTTTGTGCTAAGGTTATTCCCCAAGATCAAGCCTTTTTAGATAAAGCATGTTAACTAAGATTTTTACCATTAAGCAGATTGGTTTTGAACCGGAGATTCTCTTACCCCCAGTGGTTATCCAAACTGTCAGGCTGCTGCAGGATTAGAAAAATAAAAATCAATCCCCTCTCCCAGAAACCCCAACAGTTGGATTTTTCCTTCGAGACTTCTTTTGTGAAGAGAAATGTTCCCTTGTAATGTTAAACTGGAATAAATGATGTTTTAAAATTATTTAAAATTCCAAATAATTTGTATCCTGTGCTAAGGGAAGAACAGGCGTTCACCTTATTCACTTTTCTCCCCAATTAGAAAAACTTATGCAGTCGATTCAACAAAATTTTGGCACAGAAATGGGGATGAAACTGACCCTGACATTTAAATCCTGTCATGTTTCATCGATCATGTTGAAGACAATACTCCCTACTTGCAGCCAGTGATAAGTGAAAAAATATCCTTTCACAGTACCTGTAAGTGAACGTATAGAAGCTAACTCTGAAAGCTAAGTGATGCCATAGCTCTCCAAATTCGTAATCAAACAGTGAAACAATAGAACTGTGTGTATTCTGTCCAACAATACCCACATTACTAATCAGATGCCAATGCCAAGCTGTCTGCTTTGTTAAATACCCAGGTTCCCTGAGGCAACAAAACAGCTGCTATAACTACTATGAAATTTGGTAGCTCAATCTATTTTTGCTGCCCTTGGGCTATCAACCTACTGTTAAGTCAGACCACCCCAATTGGTACACTTTAGGGATTTTTTTCAAATTGTTTGTAATTAAAATGATAAAACATCATTATTACTCCAAAGATGTTGTGTGTGCTTTGCATTTGACAGATACCTACAGAGATAAACCCAGCAAGTAATTTTCATTGACATAATGGTTGTGATTGCATTACTCTTTTAAAAGTATATTGCTTTTTTGGGGGGGAGGAGGGAAGAAAGGACATGCTTTTATTTCATTAGTAGAATTTGTAGATCTCTTGAAATACTAAATAAGTCTCTTGGTTGCAAACTACTTGTCTGCAAAGGTTGAATCAGGCTTTGTAGCAGTCTGAGAAGAGGCATTCACCAGGGCCAGGGACCCGCTGTGCTGCCCGCAGACCACTGCAGAGACCTCTGTCCTAGATGCCTCTACCTTTAGGGACAGTGAGTCTCAAATTAGATGTAAAGTCTGGGAAGACTTAATACACCATTTAGATGTAAATTAAAAAAGAAAGCCTTCATAATCTAAGGGGTGAGGGAAATTTTTACTGCAGGTCCTCTTGCATGTCAGTCTGTATTAGATGCTCTCTTTATAAAAGCACAAGAATTTTGTCTGTTACCATGTCAACTTTTTAGAGCAAAATCTCAAAACTAAAGCAGCAGCAAATCGAGGAGTTAGAAGCTCCAACTGAAACAGTATTGGTTCCATCTTGAATTATTTTTTTTTTCAGTACTTCCCTGTTAAGGTTTAAAAAGAATCATTAATTTAAGACTGTTCCCTGAAGCTGGAATTTGTGGATTTTTCTCATTTGAGGTAACTTGCTTATTGTGGATGCTGACTACCAAAATTTATAATAAATTGGTAGTCACCATTCTGTGTACAGTTGATTGAAATTTAGGGTTCCACCTTTTTCTGAAGAAGTTGGTCTCATTAACACATGGAGATGTCATAGTTTGCATTGCCCTGGAATATAAATCTTTGTTTCTCTCATCAACTGCTACATTAAGAGGACTGCATACAAATACTATAGCAGTTGTGCTCTGGTTTACATGAAAAAGGTTAATTTCTTAACTGCAAAAACTATGTGCCTATGTGTAACTTGAGAGCTGTATTAAGCTATTTATGGTAGCCCATTTCTTGGTCTGAAGTTGAAAAGATAGTTTCAGTTACCATCTGCGTACGTAATAGGGGCAGTGCACAAATTTTTTTTTCCCCCTTGCAAAAAGTTGTGATTAATGATTCAGAATCATAGAATCTTTTAGGTTGGAAAAGGCCTTTCAGATCATTGAGTCCCACCATTAACCTTTGAATTGAGCACTCTGTTATTTCAAAGACAGAAATTTTTGCACTGAAATTATAGAATGTTAAAATATGTAAACGTAGTACAACATATACATGTATATATATAGGTATATATATGTGTATATATATGTATACATAGTACAACAATATTCCTCTTAGCT
>JANHGB010034709.1:0-23258 GCA_026283785.1 Coracopsis vasa
TCATCCATTTTCCCCTTCTTGAAAATGGGGGTTATATTTCCCTTTTTCCAGTCATCAGGAACTTCACCTGACTGCCACGATTTTTCAAATATGAGGGACAGTGGCTTAGCAACTTCATTTGCCAGCTCCTTCAGGACCCATGGATGAATTTCATCAGGTCCCATGGAGTTGTGCATGTTCAGGTTCTTAAGGTGGTCTCAAGCCAGATCCTCTCCTACGGTGGGCCTAAGGTCTTCATTCTCACAGTCCCAAGCTTGCTTTATTACAGTTTACTTTCTTATGAATCCAGGAAAGAACTCAAGTATCTTACAAATCCCTGAACAGATTTAATACAGAGAAAGGTCAAGGAAGAGTAGCCACCTTCTTTGCATTGTAAAAGATGAAGTGTATGCACTCATCAGCTTTGCTTAGGCATGCTAACTTCTGGTGTCCACAAGATTATGCTGAGTTCACCTGAGTTCCTCTTTAATGAGCTTAAATTCTTCAACTCCATCAGACTAACTAACCAGCAACATATAGCAAACAATTAGTCTTCTCACAAGATCTTCTAAGAGCAAGCTTTGGTTATTCATAGCTTGCAGGCTGAATTCCAAGCACATAACTATTCACTAAGGGAGTCAGCCTACTCAGTAACTCACAGATAGAATGAGGAAAAGTATTTCCATTTAGGAACCCAATAATTGATTTAGAAGCCGCTTTAGAAACAGACTTTCATCCTAACCCACAGCCTGAATCTAGTGCATAAATGCAGCTAAATCATTTTGAGGCTCTGCCATATTTATAACAAATGAACGTGATTCTACTCTTAAGTCAGAGGCAAAAGTTTCCACTATCTTTCATGGCAGATTACAACCTTCAACCCTTTAATAGGTAAAATCAAAATGAAAATCCAGTACAAGAGATTAAGTTTACCAGTCATTCCTACCATTTCCTCTTTAATTCGCTCAGTGATTTTATTAGTTGCTTCTTCATGTGCATGAAATAGGCTGATGACACTGGTTTCATCTGGATCCAAAATATTTCCATCTTCATCTCTAACTGTCAAATCTAGCTCAAGTATTCTGTGAAAATACAAAGGGCATAAAGGCAGGATTATTTTCTGCTACAAAAATAAAGCTTAGAAATTGAATGCACAAGGAGCTGCTCCAAGACTTAAATACATGTAACAGCATTTCATTGAAGAAAAAATTAACCCAATGATCTTCTTTTCAAGCTGTTGTACAGTATTTATACATTTTGGGAATGTACAGTAATGTCAAAAAAGCATTTAAATGCCTCTCATATAAAGTAGATTCACCATGTTCAGTGACTTCAAACACTCTTCATCTCTTTTGCTTTTTAACATATAACCTTTGCAATCAAGGTGCGTAGGTTTTTCCTGTTGGCTTCTGCTTTTCTGTTGCTCTCTTACACTCCCAGTCCTGTTACTTATCTGCTATGCTCTGCTCTCTTGCTCTCATACAAATCATGCCTTTTTTCCTTCCACTCTTCCCCCACCCCAAAGATAAAAAACTCAAGTCTTACTTCCATATGTCCTTTTTACACCTTCTTGTCCACAGTGTCTTAGTGTCACCTCAGTCAAGAGATACCCCTTCTTGCCTATCCAGGATCTCACTCTTTCCTGTCTCTCTAAACTCTGACTACGTCATGCCAGACGGTATTTCTCACAATTTCTAAGAGGTACTGGCTGCCCTTCTGGCACTGCTAATGCTGTTTGAAGCAGTCTGTATCAGACTGCAAGCCACCCTCATCACCCTACATGATTATCCACAACTTCTCCAGATTTGGTGTTCAATCTCCTCTTCCCATTCAGCCTCCACTGTCATTCCTCTTTACTCCTTCCCCACAATGTTTCCTTCACACATCACAACTCAAACCCACACTTTCTCACACTTACAAATACTATCCAACTTGCACTTTTCCTCTATACAATCCCAAGCCATCTTAAATATCTTGCCCCTAGATAACCCCATTTTTACCTAAAATGTGTTGTGTTGCAGTGGCTTTTCATTGGTAAGAAACAAAGCATTTTATCAAATATATATTCTATCCCTGATAGTTTCACTTCTATGAACCAGAGTTCTGCCTGGAAATTCCCTAGTAAATTGGGGTGAGGGTGATGGTGTGTTGCCTCTAGCAAAGGCTCTGTACACTTCAGACTTTTGCTATTCATCCACCACAATAAGGCCTCTCTGAACACTTCTGAAGTGGTAGCCTAGCACTACTGGTGGTAGGCTGTGTTTGTGAAAGTTGGAAACGTTTTCGGTCCCAAGTACACTGATGTTATATATATATATATGTAAAAGCCAGTTATCTGACCTCAAATCTTTACAATTGACAAACTCATATACCTGTAGTTAAATAAATGAATATTTTGAAAAAGCAATAACAATTGGTGATGAGAAGCCTCGACATGGTACTTACTATAACCACACGAATAACAGGCAGATGTTTGAAAGGGAAGATTCATTATGCCTACATCTTGCATTAACGAGTTACAAAACTGCAAAGAGGAAAACTTGATCATCACCTCTGTTCTAGCTGGCTGCTTTAAAATAAAACATGTGTTCCAGAAGCAATGTATGCCACTTACTTGTTACCATAGTCAATTTTGGAGGTGACTTTCTGTTTGAGTTCTTTCAGCTCATCTTTTGGCAAAGTCCCGGACAGAAGCTGTGACCGCCACTCCATGAGGTCATACATCATGGACTGCACCTGCTGGAACTGCTCCTTCTTATTTGTCTAAGATAGAAAAGAAAACAGTAGGTTTCAAACTTGACATTGAAGTGAAGCATTGGTTTTGACAATTCAAGTATGTGTCCTATTTAATGCTAAGTAATTGTAGGAGCAAGAATTAGGCTAAGTACTAGCCCTGGCTTCTTTCCTCCTCTCATCCCACAAATTTTTAAGGACAGGACCTTCCATGTGACCATGAAGAAATTCCATGAAATGTAAATAGTTTATATGGAGATAGGGAATTGCAAATTGCATTATTTTGGGTTTAACTGTGCTGGTTTAAAATTCATGAACTAAGTCTCATCAAGAGGAAACATTATGAAAGCAATTTAGGTCTGTATGAGATACTGATAAGAACAGTGTGGTATTAATATACTCAAGAGAATATTGGGAGAATGCATAGAAGTCACTAAAGCAGTTCCAGTGTCATTCATGGAAACATTAAAAGTTTTAATTGTTGATATTAACACGAGGAAGACTCAGAAGTGACAAGTTTCAGGAAATATATTAATGAGGAAAACCCACCCATATTCAAGATTTCTTTGCCCCAGCAGAGAAAAAGCAAAATCCAATGGCTGAGATCCTGGAGCAGTCAGTGCAAGTTGTTGAAACAGGTTAGTAGAAGAGACTACTCAGGTACTAGGAAATTCACTATCTTTTGATGCTTTTCCAGTCAACACTTTATGATTTTTTGGCCATCAGGCTTAGGTTAAACAAGTCACTAGAATCAGTAGAGATTAACGTAGGGTTGCAATAAGCAAGATAAAATAGGTAAATCAAAAATAATGCATTTATCACTTCTAAGTTCCACACTACACTGTGGACCTTACAAGCATATGCAAAAGACCACCATGAGTAGAGGCTGCTTGCTTACAAGTAGCACAGATGCTGATGTAGTGGCCCTTTTGACTTATATCTCCAAATTCATTGCACTTTCATGTACGGTAAAAGTGCTCACAGGAAAAAAAATTGTTTTCTCCAAGATAGAAAAAAGATAAATGTTTTTCTTTAACAGATGTAGGTTAAGATACTGAAAGTAAAAAGACTGACTTCTTGAAACTGCCTGTTGTTGATAGCTACACACTCCCACTACACACTAGAACAACTTTTGTTGTAACATTCGAGAACATGATGAATGTTCTTCAAATGAATCTTAGTTATGTTTGATGCTCCTATCTTGAAACTTGTCAACTCTAAAAAGAGCAATTCTGAAAAGTTTATCATGTACAGGGTACTCAGGGTTTGAACTAAAGCCATGCAGTTACACTACTCCTCATCAGTAAGCCAGCCTTTTCATTTAAAGCCATTGAAGAAAATGGTAATCATCTAAGTAGTGTTGAAGAAGTAATTGCTTAAATCCTTCCAGATCCTGCCCTGCATCTAAGAAAAGACACCAACTTGAACAAGACCTCAAGATGCACGAATAGGACTAATTACCAGGCCACACACAGAATGCAAAGATGTCATACCACATACAGCTGTTTCCAGATGCTTCCCCATTCCCAAAGAGTAGTGGTAACTTCTTGAACTAAAGGGATTTCAGCAGGTATTACATTTTCTGGATGTCTAGAAAGAGAAGAAATTCTAACACAATGAAAACGAAAAAGAGTATCTGAATTTCACAGGTTTATTTATAGTTACCATGTTGAAGGCACATAAATGCCTTAAAAGTCATTCTTTAAGCAGGTAAGATCCTTAATGTAATAAAATATTCAATACCTTCTCTTTTCAACAGGAACTTCCTTGATGTGGATGAAAGATTTAGGAAATATTCCCTGTTGAAGGAGAACAAAAAATATCCACATTTATTCTCCAAGAGCATTTAGGGAACAACCATGACTAATCTCCAAATTAAACTGCTGTCTATCTAGTTTGCTGCACAGATAGATGTATTTGTTTGACAGACAAATAATAAAGTTTTGTCTTATCCGTTTTTGCAAACATAGAATGCATAGGATTGCATTTCTTCATAAAAACTCCATCTTCCGCCCTCCCAAAGTACTCCCCCAGAAAACAGAACATTTAAACAGTAGTTTGGTGAAATCTTATGACATTAATAATACTTCTTAAAACATGTAATGCATGTTAACCTTGAAACCCTTTGGCAATATTAAGAATTAGTTGTAAGGAAGTGGTTAGTACTGTTAAATATTTTCCCTTTTTAGTTTTAGATTAAATTTTAGTCTATTAAAATACAAATTTTAATTAAACAGCTATAGCATTTTGAGCCAAAAGAAATGTCAAAGGAGTATTTAAAACACAGTTGTACTGGACAGGATGGGGAGCCACTCTCTCATATCCACCCTCAAGTATTGCAGATCAGGTAACCAATAACTCCTTTGGGTAGCTTCCACTAAAATACTACGTTGCATCCAGAACTTGTGGGGAACTCCCCTATGACTAGCCTGTCTTCCACCTCATTTCTGGTGAGCCAGTTCACCTTATTTGCTTGCTTCCATTTCTGTGCAGTTGTATTGGAGCTCATGGAACATGAGAAACAACAGACAGAAGTCTGGAGAAAACAGTTATTCATTCCTCTGTCTTTTAGAATGTGCAGTCATTGAGCAATGAAATAAAACAGTAAATCAAGCATCTAATACTTCCAAAAGGAAACTAGAATATTTTACTGTCACATGCCGTTTGAAAATGGACACAAATCAGTTACTCTAAGTCAATGCAAGTTATTGTTAATACCTACAAGCCGCTGGATACAGAGTAAGAAAAAAGAGTAAATGTGAAAGAAAGACTTCTGATTTTTTCTGATGCATATTCTGTGCCAGCAATGGTCCCTCTGCTCCCCAGACATCACATTTTAAGGGATTGTGAAAGTTTTGTACATGTTCTTTCCAGGCTAGAGATGCAACTTCCACCAAATATTTTTACTCTAAGGTAGGCCTGATTCTTTAACTTGAAATGCCTTTGCAGTGCTGTGCCCTAAAAGAATCTGGTACTAAGAGCAAGTTTCAAAAGAAATACTTTTCTTCTAGAAAAGAGCACTTGAAACTAAAACATAATTTTCCTGCTACTTAAGGCAGGAGTCATCATATACAGGGTAAAAACAATTCATCTGTGGCTTTCCATCCTGAGGAATAAGAATATAGATATTTATTTTTTTTTATTAATATGATTTTTTACATGTATTAAGGAATTTAAGTCTCATGGGAGTCGTTCATATTGCACGTAGCCTAAAGCATCCTTAGAAAAAAGTGCAGAACCAGACACATGTAGGAGCAAATTCACTCAAAAAGTTATTTCAAATGATGTCTCCCTCAGTGTGCTAACCTGAAGGCACAGTAACATTGTCTTAATGGATCTGCTTCTCCCAGTCCTTCTAATATTTACCAACATTGTCCAGGACAAACGCTGATCATTCTATTCATCTTGAAAGGAAAGAGCTGACTTCAGAGATCACAAGAGGACTATCTGACAAGAGATATTAATAAAAACCTTCACGGGTTAATTCCTTAAAGATAGTGTCATAGGAATGAACAGCATGATCTTACCTCTGCTCCTTTATGCCTTACTAGATAACCCTTGTACCAACCTAAAAAGAAGAAAGAGTGCACTTAGTATGACAGAACACATGCATGAAAAAGCATATTAGAAAGTCATGGGGTTTGTTTCATATAAGAACTATCTAGCATAGGATGTTTAAAAATTAATAATAGTTCAAGACTACATAGATGAAAGTAAATCGAATATCAGGAAGCATATTTAGCATGACTTGCACATTAGCAAGTATTATTATATGGTCTACTTTCAAGTCTTGCATAGTAAGCACAGACAGTCTTACACAGATTATAATATCCACACACTCACATTAAAAAAGGTAGGATAAGCTGTTTTCTAATGCAATATATAATACACACACACATATATATCTCTTAATCAAGATCACTCATGATACTGGATAGCCCATCAAGCTCTTTCAATTGTGTTGTAGGTGTCCTATTAATCCAAAACAGTACATGGTAGTTATATATCCAGCTTCCCTGAATGTAAGAACAGGCCATCTTTCTGCCATGAAGAATTACATCTTTTGCATTTAACTCAAAAGTTACTCCTAGTGTAAAGTTCAAGATAGAACCTCAAAAAAATGAAGGGCTGTTATGGGGCTCCTTCTCCATTCATCACTAGGAATCCCTTCTGAAAGAAAAGGGTGCACTATTGTAATACTAGTTCAGGCTTTGTTCCATCTATGCCCCAGTGCAGTCACAATAAACATATAAAAAGAACATATAACGTAGAGTTCACCCTTACTAAATTATAGCAGAAGCCACATCCAATGTGCACACATTCTATCATGAAACATTACCTACATAGCAACAGTATTCAACTCTGCTGAATGTTTCTTCTATTTCATCCAAAGCAAGCATTTTATGATGAAAAGCATGCATTTTCTGGTATAGCTTCATGAACAGATATTACCTTTTCCCCTCCCACCTTTTCTCTCTCTCCATTTCTAACAGGTATTTCAGCTGTGCAACCAAAACATAAACAAAGAAACCCCAAACCCCAAGCAGTCCTGTGAGAAAGGCAATGTTGCAAGGCTCAGGAGAATCACTGACCTCAAAACCAGACTCCGGATTTTTTAATCAGCACTGGGATTTTTTTTCCCCAATATCTTCTCAACAATAAAATTCCTGCTTATTTCTAATACTGAATTATTTGTACATAGTCTCCAATTTACGTCCAAGTGTGTAAAATCTATTTAATCCCATTTGTTGTTACTGCACATGTATGTCTGGGCATATTCTGTGCACACAAACCAAACTAAAATAGCATGAAAAATGAGCGTAGGAAAAACCTGTTACTGTTGGTTACTCTTCAGCTGCAGCTGGCAGCATGTTTCTTATGATATCTGATAAAAGACAACTTGCTGGCACAATGCTTAAAGATTCCACTTCTTCACTAGCAAATGTATTGCATAATGCAAGCTGTGACAGTGCTTGTAAAGGGCAGAAGATTCAGAAAGGACTTTTACATAAAAAAGCACCACAAGTTCACCACTCAACTTGCTAGGCTGGGCTGACATCAAAGGTATCACAGGAGACAGAAACCTGGAATGCTGTTTCTGCCATTAACAGAAGCAATATAGGGATGAGAAGGTTTCTGGATAACCAATTTATTCTTTTTTAGCCAAAATGTTTAGAATGGAGACTTACAGATTTATGCAGACCTTTCATTTTTAGGAGAGGACACAAATATTACACATGACAGAGATGCATCTATTGATTAAGCATCTAGTGAGTGACATCAATGTTTTCACTGATACTTTGAGATACTGAATTTCTCTTAGAAACAGAAGAGGAAAAAACATGCTTCTGCTCTCCAAAACACGGAAGGTATGGCTCCTCAGGTGCTTTTCTCTCTAATACTTTGTTGTTTCCATGCAAAACAACCTAGAGCTCTGTGAAATGAAATGGGCTGGGCTCAAAAGTGCCTTTTAGCACCAAGCTCTCTGTAAGTACATAGTGCAGCAGCTGGCCTGTCTCTTTTAACATAACTGCAGTTAATAAGATAGCACTGACAGACAGCACAAGTAAGTTGATGATTTTACAATACGTTTTGCAAAGCTTGAAGCACTTCATAATTTATTTTTTAACTCTTACTTAGTCAAGCACATCACTGCAGATTGAAAATGAGTTACTATTACAGTGGACATTGGCAGATACCTGTTGAGTTAGTAATAACTGCACCCCATTGTTTTATACTAATAAGAACTTCAGTAGCTGGGACAGACTTGGGAGAGAATTCAGTAACATTGTGAAAGCATAGATCAAATCCTTGCAGAGGAATACACTAGCACTACAGTATCAACAGTGAATTCAGCTTCACAAAAGTACAACGCTACATAAGTCCGGATCAGCATATTGACTATCTGTCATGCATGACTTGGATGTCTGTTGTTTAGCATGTTCTGAAAGCTGGATGCTTTTCAGAAATGTTTGATCATGCTGACCTACAGACTACTTTAACATACCACATTTCCATCTTGTGCTATAGGATGATCAGGGTGCTGAATATCTCCTAGCAACAAATGTTTAGTTTAGAGACAAAAATGCACTCTATTAAAACATCAATCAAACCTACTGCAACTCCCATCAGGTATACTACAGCTGCATGAACTTCACAGACTCTACTTGATGACTTCTTCATTTGGTAGCAGCTTCCCAAAAAAGCACATGTACTGCAACATTTCTGATTTTGGCTCTCCAGAAAGGAATAGGTTCTTCCTCAAAATACACCACCACCAATACAAATAAGAACATTAGACAGCTACTTATGCAAGATGGAGAATTGCTAAGAAGTAAAAGGGTTAAGTTATTCAGATAAACCTATCACCTGGAGACAACTAACTTACCTTCACAGGACTCCAAGATATGGACCACGTCACCAATCTGTAAAGTCAGTTGTGGTATTCCTGTGCCTTTGAAATTGTATATAGCTGAAAAAATGAAGCATAAAAATAATGTTTTTCAATACAGCCATAAACTGGAATTAAACTGAAAACCACACAATGTTACTAAGATTCTGACACACTAGAATAAACAAAGGGAATCATAATTCTATCAAGAAGTTTCATCTGTTACCATTACTTAATCTTTTTTCTTATGAAAATGCAAAGGTGTTGAAAACAGACTATGCTGAAAACAAACAAATCTGCATACACATAAAAACAAGCTGCTCTGCATAACCACTCTGCACAGGATTTAAGAGCACCTATTTAGATGCAGGTCTTCAATATATACATGTTGTTTATGCTGGAGAATTGTTAGTCCAGTGCACAGTTTACAGGAATTTATGGCTACACAGGTGAGAAGGGGCACAGACGTGCATACAGAAACTGAATTTACTGAGTTCCTTCCTGGGTTTAGATGCTTCATCTTAACATGAAACTGTGTTTCATATGGAAACAAGCAGAAAGTTTCATCATCTTATGCACTTAATCACTCTGAAAAGATCACAGGAACAGTGGATTTAAAAAGTGTTCTAATCAGAAGCTTATCTATATGTGGTTAAGAAACAGCCAAGTTTCGGAGAGATTTCAAGAACATCAGCTTCTTTACTAGCTCTTGCACTCTAGTGCTACAGGATGTGGGCTGCTCCGGTAAGCATTTGTTTCTGCATACTTTTTCTTCATGGGCATGGCTATAGACTTTTACAGGAGCATTACAGAGTCGAAGTGGTTATTGAAGGTAGTACCACACAGGGAAACTGAATCAAATAAGTCTGAAGCCATGATTAAATTATCCAGGTAGGAACAGCACACTGGCTGGTAAACATGACCTTTGCTGTTCAGCAGACAGCAGTTTGCTTCCTTTTCTCATGACAGTATCCCAGTCCACAGACACAGAGCATTCAAACTGACATAACACTGGGCCTACCTTCAGTATATTCCCACACACCTTTTGCTCCCCTGTCCCTCCTGGCTTCTAAAGCATGATATTCATTTCTGTTAGGCCAAAATGTATACTAATGACACATTTTAGTTAAAATTATGCTTAAAATCTCAAATCCTTTCATAAAAATGTCTCAGGCAGGAGGGTAGAGCTAATCAGATTTACTCTCTTCACTTGTTCAAGTTTCATAAATTGAGTTTCTAATTCCTTTTGCCACCATTATATTTATTATATTTCTTGGACAGAAATTAGAAGGAATTCTAGATTTAATTAGGAGGCTTACTAGGCCAAAAGTAAGTTGCTATTTTTGTTGACATGAAGAGGCCTTCCCACCAGTTTCTCCTCCTGACTGGGCAGAGCAGGGCTTCAATCATTAAACATAATGGGGAGGAAGAAAAAAAAAACAGAAAAATTAAAATTAACTGAAAAGTGAGGCCCTGCTGTCCAGATTCGAGGGAATCTTGAAGCTGCCTCCTCAGTGATCCAGAGAACTGCCTTAGCTCAACACAAATGTGAACTTCAGTATAGATGTGCATGGTGGATGTGTGGCTATATTCTGACAGGCTTCCTTTCGCTTGTCTCGACACAGATCTCAAGAACTGGAAGATGGCAAACAAGCCTCCCGTATTTCATGAGATATTTCCACCAGAGTGTTTGGGGGGGTGAGTGCTCTTACTCTTTTCCTGAAGTGTCCATACAAGTGAAGATCACTGTTGACTAGCAACTACTTTACATTTCAAAACATATGCTGCTCTACTTCCAGGTGTATTGATCTCAAAATACAGATGCAACTCACCGAGCCACATATTCACATTGCATATTGGGTTTGTGCTCTTAAAACCTTCATTTAAAAACAAGGGACGTGGCTCTATCAGCTCAGACTTTTCTAAATGAGTAAGTGGAAACTTGAGAAAGATTTGACTGTAGATTTCGGATTGTTTGGTAGGATGGGTTTCACAGATTCTTTTACAAAGTTTGAAGCTATAGACCTATCCAGACATTTCATTGTAAGGAATTATCTCCCATACACCACTGCAAAAAACTCTATATTAATACCATCATCTTACATCCAGTTGTATTATCTACAGCACCGGACAGCTTGACTATCACATCTGCTAGTTTTGAGTTAAGAGCTGTCAGTCAAAATTTGACTATTCCATCGAGTTATGTCTCCTGTCAGCTGTGACTGCTATCACTTCCTTTACAAACTGTGGCTCTCTTACACTGCAAGTATCACCCCAGAATTAACCACCAGAGCTCTCCACTCCCTGGCACCCCTATCTCAGCCATAAACACAAAGTGGGACACCATCCTCAAGGCACAGAAGGTGGCCTGCTTGAAGACCCCAGCATTTATTCTAAATCCCAGTAGCAGTTACTGGCCTCAGGAACAGCTGGTGCCACGTCAGTAAGATCAGCGGGAGAGATTTGGACAGCATATACCCAGCAGCCAGCATCAGACTCAGGTGTTCTCATCAATACTGCATCTGTCCACAGATGCTGTCACATTCTCCCAGAACGGCACAGACAATGCCCAGGAACACGAGCCTTAAAACAATCTTCCTAAACATGGACCTCACAGTTCATTGAGAACAGACTTAGCAAATATGTCCCCATAACTTCAGTTGTAATTTTACAGCAGGACACACACACACCACACAGAAAACAAAAACCCCAATGCAAACCC
Organism: Coracopsis vasa; assembly: GCA_026283785.1. Classification (NCBI taxonomy): domain Eukaryota; kingdom Metazoa; phylum Chordata; class Aves; order Psittaciformes; family Psittacidae; genus Coracopsis; species Coracopsis vasa. The sequence continues at coordinate 11,826 of JANHGB010034709.1, forward strand.
CGCTTTGATTCTAGGGGTTGGCTTAGCTCCCTCAGGAGCTGAGCTGGAAGCCAGCACACTTCAACAATATTGCTTCAGAACAAAAGTCTGAAGAAATACCAGAAAGGATTCTCCAAATATGCTCAAGAAAAAGCAGGACTTGAATTATACCTCAGGAAGATGGAAGTGTTCTTGTTCAGGCAAATAAGACCTCTTGTAAAGACAGTTACTGTAAGGAGGTTCTGTGTCCAATTCTGCTACCACTCTCACATTCAGCCACCCACAGCATAAGTGAAGACATCTACCTGCATCCATCCCAGCAGCAAAAAAGGACTATGAACGTTAAAGAAAACTCCTGTTTGCGTTTCATTCCAACATATCTATTAAAGCCAGAGCTGTCAGATATGATATGCTCATAACTCCCACTATATACAGACACATGAATGCTGGTCACTGCACGTGTGGCTATGAAGCCTGTTTCATTAAGCCCCACAGGTATGTACATGTTTTCCAAATGGAGTAGTGAAAAATCTGTAGAGGGCATTTCACAAGACACAAGGTAAATGAAACAGCCTCACACTGTTCAGAGGAAGATCCCTGTTATGAATGAAGAATTAAATTCAAATTAAATTTTGAAGTATATTCAAACACCTCCAATGAATAGCCTCAGCAAGAATCCTGTTCCTGAGTAGTAATGTTTCCTTACAGATCAATACTTTGTGTTCAGTTACCATTTTCTTCTCATTAAAACAGTGTGAAATCACTCAGCAAGAACACTGACAAGCTTCATCTGAAGACAGTATGCAGTCCTAACAGGATTAACAGGACTTCTTGACTTCTGGAAAGAAACCTATAAGATGTGTATTGCAGTATTGTAACTCTTAAAGAGCCACATACTATGATGAACATGACAGGGACACACTTTCGACTCCACAAGCCGGAGGAACGGATCAAAGCTCAAGGTGGGGTAAAGGCTGAATTCATTTATTGCAAATCACACTCAGCAAAGGGTAATTTCTCAGATAAGAAGCCGTTAGCTCAGGTACTAGTTGAATAGAGATTTCTTCTTGTGCTTAATCCTGGGGCCAGATGGAGGTTTTAGCTGACGTGAGTTACTTATTTTCCTTCTTAAACACAATAAAGCCAGTACGGATTATAAGAACCAGGAAGTTCTAACATACCCAACTAGTTATATGACAATACTGCTCCTGACCCTTTACCTTTTTATAGAAAACAGTCGCATGGTTCTTTTCCTTAGAAGTCTGTTCTTCATGAAGAACATTCAAGTGTGCTTTTTCCTTTCATGAGAAACAGTGGATTAAAAGATTCCTTTCCCAGCTTTGTTTTCATCTTACTTAAGTTCCCCTTTCTTTGTTTCCCAACTGTCTGTGGGGTTCAACGGTTGTATTTTATGGAGTAGGCAACCTACCCTGAACAAAGCTCTGCCTCCCTTACAGCTCAACCTTGTTTGATTTCAGAGGTGCAGAATCATCCTCAGAGGTATTCAGCAGATGAAATCAGACCAGTCACTCACAGCTGTCAGCTCTCAGGCTGAGCATAAGCTCTGCTACAGCTTCAAAGAACTCACCCACTCCTCTCCTCCCCACAACGTAGGCTTCAAATCGACAATGTCTGTAAGCCACAGACATTGCTACAATTGTGACTTTTTTTTTCTACATACAAGTATAAAAAGTCTTATAATACAAAATTTAACATGAAAAAACCTTCTTTAACCTGGGAAACAGACCTACTTAGGGTGAGCAGAGAAACAGCAAGTGTACTGTTACCACACAGTGACACAGGTTGCACAGATTCCCTTTTACATCAGCATCGCACACATGGTTGTAGCCTAGCACAGCAAAGACAAAGGAAACCCCACCAGATCCACAGTGTCACGTGTCCCCCATGACCTGCACTAGAAAAGTGATTCCCTGTTTTGGAGTTCCCATTGGAAAGCACTGTAATGCCTACTCTTCTCCAGGAATCAGTTCAACAGGCACAGAGAAAATACCTAAAACGATTTGTAGAGTAGTGCAATCATCTGTCACAGCTATGGTAACTACAGTAGAGGGAATGTATACTCAAAGCAAAATGTGGCAGTGTTAAAGAGCTGCTGTTATTTACCAGCTTTGAAATGCTTTGTAATGGATTCCTTAAGATCTCATATGTGCCAGCTAAATGTATTTACCCTGAGCTTCACAGCCATGAGACTTACAGAATTATCTCTATGAGGAGCAGGCGTAATCTCACTGGCCCATTACTAGCCCTGCACAGGCAAGTCTATGCAGTCTTTGCTCTGGACTTCGTGACTTCAAGTGACTTTGTGGCTGACCAGGTTTACTTGTTTACAAAGGAGAAAGTACCATCTTTGAGAATCATCAGGCTGTAAAGCAGAAGTCTATCTGCTGCATCACAAGCTGGATACATCACTTCCTTTACCTATTTAAGGAAATGTATCAAAACTTTTTTCAAGTTTATTAATCAACACCTGTATTTGTGTTGTCTCTATGGCCGTTTAAACTCAACAGTATCAAAGCTTTGATACATTCATTGTCTCCTTTGAAACACTAGCAAAGTTCCTTAATATACATATGATCAGTTGCAGCACTTCCTATTTGGTGCCCTCCCTAATCCCTTCTCATTAATTGCGCTCTCTACAGATTTCTTTTAGTCAAACAGTGGCGGTTTGGTTCTTTGAGCTCATCTCTACAGTAGGTCAAGTGCTGACTCCTTAATTTGCAGCAGGAAATGAAATTTTTAAACTTGCAAATAAATAAATAAATATCTCTCCCCACCTCCAACAACAACAATGGAGTTTTATGTTGCCCTTATCTACATTCTTCCTGACACAAAACTATCTCTGATGTCCTAAATGTTTCTGTAACAGCAGGTTAGTCTTTCAGTTAGTTCTAACACCTGGTACATAAGTCACTGTGTTGGCACCTGGAAATTTCTCAAGTCTCAAGACTCCTCATCCACATGATGCAACAAATACAGTGTTCATTGGGGGGAATGACACAAGCAATCCACATGTCTTTGGCACAACAGGAGTTGTAACAGACTTCTTATGATTCCAGTCTCTGTTGTAAACCTAAAGAACCTGACTGCAGGGGACAACTGTCTGATTAGGGAGATGAGTGAGAGAAGGAGAAGCAATATTTGTACAGACCATGTTTCAGAAAGCAGTACCTGTACAGACTAGGGGTTGCACTGAGGTCACCCTACGAGCCACACATAGTACATCCTCTAAAATGAGTGCCAGAGTTGTTAGAGCTGACAGTATTTGAAGAGCAGGAGCACTGGTCCAATAAAACCTAGTTCAGAGTTTTTAAAACCTCCTGCATTTGTGTTGTCTGTATGGTACTTTAAGCTTATCAAACTACTACAATTAAATGTTAGTCTATTATCTGATCTCATTTTATGCACTAAGATAAGTGCTCATGCTAAGTGATTCAGTTAAAAGGTGTACTATTTTGAAATATTCTTAGATCACAGGTAGCAAAGACTATTGCTATACAAAACTGCATATTCTGATTATTTTAAGCCAAATTGTTCAATCCAAACACACTGTAATATCATGAAAACAAACTTCACAGGACTGGCATCAGTTGATGAAGTAACCTGTTTCACAAGCTTGTTTTTATTATGTGTGTGGTTTGCTGCACCTTCCAAACACAATGGAGTCTTCTGTATCATACTGGCTTTCTGTACACTCAGTGATCACATCAGCTGCGAAGTTTCAAACAGAACTTCACTGCAAGCAAAGCATGGCAGCTGCCTGCTGAGTAAGTGACAGATCACAGCCAGGGCCTCCTCCAACCTGGTATGTTAGCCCACTGAAGGCATAGGTGCAATAAAGTCCCTAGCTTATAATACACTGAACATCAAGTCACGTTATTTGGCCTCCATAATATTAACAGTGATAGCACAACAGCAACAAGCTTTCTTTGTAATGGCATGAAACTCACCCGGACCCAAAATACTCCTTGCAAGAGGCTGCTATAAGCAAAGCTTGCTTTATATTATTCCCAGAAATAACTGATGTGTACCTAGAACTTCCATCCATACTCGAATTAACATTCATCCCATACATAGGATGCAGATACCACAGACAACAAATCCAGTCACAGTCTTCCAAATCAGCAGCTTTCAGAAAAACAAGTGAGAAATCTATTACTTTCTGCCATTTATAAAACTGAAAGAGAAAATATCGGCACCCTTTATTTTGCAATACAAACTGCCACCAGAACAGGCTACTTCCATTTTGCGGTTCTGCCACTGCTGCACATCGAAGCTGAACAGGAAGACATTCTTTTCCTCTTACTGATTCCTTGATGGTTCATTTTATTTCATGAAGCCAGTTGGGTCTTCTGTTTTTAATGTGTATCACAATATGGCCTCCTTAAAATAACAAGTGTTTTCTAAAGAATTTGGGGATTCCACATTTATAGCTACACTGGTAGGTAAAATAAAACACCAACAGTACAAGATTAGCTGTCTTCTGTACTGAGAACCTGCAGTTAACTTTATTTCTTTAAGTACTTCAGCTGAGTCCTAATTTTAAGGCCTTTTAAAAAAAAAAACAATTCAGTCCTTTATGCAAGTGAACATCATTCATTTTAAGATAAACTGATGCTGGAAGATGACTTTCCTTCCAAAAAGTATGACTTGCCAACTCATTATAGGTTTCTCTCTAACACTAACTTTAAGTGACAGTCTCAGAAGCCACTTAGGACTACCCTCCCTCTGTATTTGCTCCCCCTTCCTTCTAGCTGCTGTGTTATACACAATACCCAATCTGCTCTAAAATACCAAGGTAGGGAAAGCTGCATTCCCGTGAGAGCAAAACCGCTGGCACTCATGCTCATCATGTCTGAAAGATTACAACTTTGTACAAAATGGATCATCTTAATGAAGGCACCATGGTAAAACAGAGGGTGCTCAGTCCTCACACTACAGCAAACACCTGCCCACATCCTGTTCAGAAGCTCTGAAGACAACACTCAAATGGCAGTTCACCCAGTTACATACCCACACCACTCTTCTTGTCTGTCTTGCTCCATCTTGCCATCATACATGAATCCGTGAGGCTCTGAAGGATTCCCACCAGCGAGGGAACCAAGGTTTACAAGACACAGACTTCAAGATAAGGAACAAAGGCACTGGAAGCAAGATCCCTTGCCCAGCTGCTGTCACTCAGGACTAGCAGCAGGCTGAGGCAGCTGCGAGGGTGCTGCGAGATTTGCTGTTCTGAGCTGAGCTTCCTTCCTCTTTTCTCAACACAAGATCTCGTACCCCAGTGTTATGGGGGAGGGGAATCCCAAACTGGGTGTTGCTGTTGCACCATACTGGCAGTAACACATAAGCAAGCAAAAGGGAATGAAAAACCCCATCCTGTGCCTGCACCACCACCGATCTTCAGCTCTAAGCTGGAAGGCTGCTGCGTGCAAAGCCCAGTTACATCAAGTCTCTACACATTGGCAAGCTCAGCTCTGAAACATCACAGGGGCCTTACTTCTTGCATTGTGCCCAAACTAGATGCTACAGCTTTTCATTCCACAGGACACTCCATCTTTGAAGCTACTTTCTTCCAACCTGCCCAGAAATGGGAAGCTGTTTTTCATAACAGACTTCCATTCTTAAGAGAAATGAAGACAAAGCTACATTTCAAACTACACCTGTTCTTTTTTGTCATTTTACCTCTGGAGGAGAGTAGCAGAGTGCCTCTACTCTATAAAAGCAGAACTTCCTTAAAGACTTACTGTCCAGACAAAACTTCAAACAGCAATTTATTGTATATTTTTTCAGCCTTTATTTTCATCCAAGTGCTGTGAGAGCGAATGGAGTATTCTGGATGTGCAAAGATCAAGCCAAGTTTCTGTTTAATTTGGATTACTGAATTGAAGACAAGTATGTCACCATCATTCATGTTCTTTACTTGTAGTTGGGAATTAAACAAACAGAAAATGCTTTAAAATATTTACTGTTTATAAACAAATTCATATGACAATCCTGCCCCTTGGATGGTACACTGCAATTTAGCAATCCTTGTTTACCAGAGCCGTTAAACAGAGCCTGTGCTACATCCATCACGATATTTTTGATGGCACATGACATTGCAGTTCTTAGTTTTAACCAGCAATCGTGAGAAGCACAGGCTGCCTTGTTGCACATGGAATTCTGATGCATATTTCTGGAGGAAATTCACCATGAAATTCATGTTTATGAAAGTGAGTATGATTCTGAGCAACTCAGATTATCTTCATCTACAGACTATCAGCTTCATCAAAAGTTCGCAATCTTTGTTTTCCATGGAACACCCACTTTATAATTGTTTAACTATCAAATAGATTTGGAAGCTGAACCATTTCATCTTTTAGTTTACCATGTATTTTGAGTAATAACTTCCTAACCAGTGATAACTATCTCCCTCACTCCTCTGAGCCTCTGCTGCAGCAAACCACCCCTTCGCACATACTATTTGGCCTAAAGGTCATGACTTGGCATTTATTTTCTTGTTCTACGCTGCTCTTCTTCATTAAGTTTTCCTGTCATGCAAAAGTCCTGAAGAAAATCATTCCATTCTAGCACTCATCTAAAGACATGCTTCAGCATATAGGTCTGATAAGCCTAAGTAATAAATGCGACTATATTTGAAAAGTAAGTGTATGCAGGAATTTCACCTCCAAACTGGGATCCAATGTGCAATACTTGTCTGATACCCTCCATCTCTCCCACCTGCAGCTGGATTCTGCAGAGTACAGAGACACCTGAATACCACTGCGCGCACAGCATAACAGTGCTCCATACCTCAGAGCTCAAGTCACTGCTGCTTCCCACCTGACATCCCCTTCCCCACATTCAGCTCTCAGGAGGAAGTTAACAGCTGACATGTGGAATACTTCCATGATGATGCTTTTACAGCTCATTAGCTACTAACTCCTACTACAATGCTGATGTTTTTGCGTCTCATAGCTACTCAGACCTACCATCACTTTCCCCTAAGTCAGCTCAGACAACCTCCTGTGTATGATAAAGCCCTGGTGATAGATTTAACAAATGGGTTGAGCAACAGAATCTTTATTCAGCTTGAAGAGGAAAACGCATCCAGTGAGTAAAGCATGCATGGTAACCCTGCAGTAGAGGGCAACCCCCAACATGGCTGTAGAGAATTCAGGATAATGGTTACTCCCTTCTCAGTGGAGGGTTTTATTCCAAGTACTTGCTGATTTGTGCAATTACCATTCCATATCACTATTCCACAGAAAACAGTGAACAGGTAATCATTCATTGTTCTCACATACCTTGTCATCTTTTCCTGAGGTCTTTTTTCCAGGCAGAAAGTCTTTTTCAGTAGAGTAGATAATTCATTGCTTCTCCAAAAGCTAAAAATCTTTATGAATTCATGGGCAGAACTTACCTCATGGGGAGCTGGCAAAAGAAGAGAGAATTTTTGCTTAATACTGCTATCAATTTCAGAAAGCAGTATCTTGGCGAATGCTGGCTCTCTCAATTTTTAGCTATGGTCATTTTCATAACATAGAAGAATTTAACCAGAACACAGCAGTTGCATTTAACTGGCTCTGAATCCTATTACATGACAAGACCTGTGAGCACAGTTGCAGGAAAGCAACTGATGCAATTAAACAAAGAAAAATATACCAGGTATTCTCATGCACTTCAAGGACAACACCTGAAGCATGTTATGGCACCACAACACCCTGAATTCCAAACATCTTCCCCCACCTGCTAGTTGTGATTCTGCAAAAGATAAGCATGCATGTGTTAAATAAGGTGTTACCTATTCAAAGTAAGCCACAGCAGGGCTGGTTTCAGGATAACTAGATAACCCTGATGAGATCTAGTCATTTGTTGAAATAACACCCTAATATTGGTGTTTTGGGTTTTTTTAATTGGAAGAAGTCATAAATGCCACAAAACAGAAGTGTCATATGCCAAGTAGCTAAACACATCATTAACTGTCTCAGTAGACGTCAACAGCTCAGTGCTGTTTGAAGTACATACACCTAATGTCTAATTACTGCAGGTTTTTCTCTTACTACAGCAATTCTGTACTTTATTTTATGCTATTTGCATCTCAGTACAGCAACAGTAAACAAAGCTGTCACCACACACATGAAAAAGGCTTTCTTCTTATATTTTGTAGCACGAAAACCACTATTTCTTCACTGTAGTACTAATGTTCATATATGCAGTCAGAGTCAAGAGTAGTAAGAACAATTCCATAGATGTTTTCTTCCTGTAATGTCATGGAAAATCCTAATAAAAGTTAACAAATGAGATATTCTCAGTTTATGCAGACTTAATTAGTAACAGTAACTTCTTAGATTGATGACATGCCACAATTAAATTCTGTGATGCATGGATTTCTGATTATCTTGTTCAACAACAGTAACAGCCACCAGGCTGTGCCTAAATTTCACTATGTAGAAATGTGCTGGTAACAAGTTCAAACTGCACTGCAAAGTGACAAGCCACATCTTCAGTCACTTCTGTGTCACTTCAAATGGTACAGTTCAGTACGTATGGAGATGAGCAACTGACAGCAAAAGCTCTTGTGTGCACATAGTTAACAGACTCCAGCATTGCTTCTGACCAGGCACAGCTGTAAATGAGCACATCCCAACATTTGTCTTAGACAAGTGCATTCACAGATTCATCAGGCACATCTAGTGAGCAATTTCTCCAAAAGCTTCCTACACTATTTCATGCAAGAAACCACAACACATTGACTTCCCCCCACCACAAACTAACAAACACCATCATGTTTCTACAGATTACTTAACCCCAGACGTGGTATCTACAAGGTAGATTTGTACATTATCTAGAAGTATTCTGATGGTGTGAAACTCACAAATGCAATATGGACTACATTTTAGAAAGGAAGAGAAATAAAGGTTTATTTTAAATACTGGTACAGATAAAAGAATTTATAGTTTCAAAAGAATACTGCCCCACAAAAACATATAGAGGTTAACATGCACCTTTGCAATCATGTCAGTCTGAAAGTTGAACAATTACACATAAGGGGGAAAACCAAACCATTAAGAATTCTGAATCCAGGAGGGAAGAAATTCAGGAGCATGTGGCTTAGCTGACTTCTGCATCAAAACTGTCTAGTCTCTCTTGCTTAGGACTGACCCCTGTCTTATGATATGTTAGGAGACCTGTAGCAAGTACTTATCTTTCAGAATAGCACTGTGCTTCAAACAAGCAACAACTACTACATGTTTAGAGATTTAGCCAAGATTCAAGACAAGATATCGCTCCAGGTGCTAGGGAACTACCAGATGCCCTCTGGGATGCCCTAAGGTACCAAAAGGGCAACTCTCATTAATGCCACCACACTCTTCACAGAGCAAGGCAGATCAATAGTGAAGTTTGGAATCTGTACATTCATGTATGACATCAGTTTACTCAGTATTTCCTGCTGAAGCAGGACTCCAAATTGTTGAGGTGCCTTCCAGAACTGTGTTATTGCTGAGCACACTGTGTTTCAGAAGTTGCCTTAGAAGATACATACAACGTTGTGTACTTTTTCTTTTGCGTTTTCTTCTCAGTTTTGATTTTATTTTCTTTCTCATCTTCTTTTTCCGTAGTTTCAAAGCTGGATTCAGCTGTTAACCTATAGGCAAAGCAACCATTCTAAATACACATTTTGTTAATAAAAAACAGGGCTAAGATAAGAGTTTCAAGCAAAGTCAACAAGCCAACTGGCATACAAGACCATTCATATGCTAAGACAGAGTAAGCAGTGCTTAAGAGTAAAATGAGACTAGAATAAAGCATTTTTATATCAGTCCTAGTCACATCTCATCACTTAAAGTATCACCCCACAAATGCACAGTGCCTGTGCCATGCACATACAGGAAATCATTCACAAAAGCACAACTCCAAGTGAAAAGTCCCAGCAATGGCACACAAACGTGATGAAGTCAAACATTCTGCTTTCACACAACCAAATCAAGGGCTACGCTGAAAGCAATATACTAGTTTCCCCCTAGTGCTGCATTACTACTGCCTTTATCTTAATGCCCGAGTATTTGAAACTAAGTTGTTTCAACAGGAAAACAATTGTTTTCAGGCTCTAAATGACATCATTTGCCACTGACATGTTTTAATTCTGCTGTGACTGTAAAGGGTAACACAACTGCCACACTGCTGTTAGAGGCAAGGTAACAATGAGAGTTAGACATCTGAGCACAACTGGGTGTTTTGATTACTTCAGAATTACTTCATAATCATACAAATGTGTCATTAGAACAGATTGATGAATAATGGTACTGACTCAACCAAATCACCTACAATGAGTTGACTATCATACACAAGCCAAACAAATTATGGAAAAATCAAGTTCCAAACAAAACATCACTTCACATACCAACACAAATACTACGCTAATCCATCACCACACTAGCAAAAGCGACTCTCTAGTGACTTTGTGGATTTCTAGTGATCTCAAGAACCTCCAGTGAGCAACCTACTGCAATACAGCTGCTTTCAGTGATGGGCTCCCAAACAAGAATAGCTGCTACCCAGCTGCTGCAGATGTATTTGCAACAGAGATACATAGCTGAAGATGAGGACTACGAAAGGAGCTGTAACAAAGGGGTTTTGGGAAGTTTAACTACAGATTTACCCCCCAGTCAACAATATATCAAACTATTCTTACCCATTGCAAGCAATCTACATATTATACCTCAACAGACTGAAAAAAAAACCTATGCTTTGCTGTGCATCCTCCTAGGCCAGCAGTGTTGCCCCATCACTGCTCTGCATTAAGTCCACACCTGTAATTCCAATGGGTAATCATTTTTGTCTATGGTTGGCTTTTGCCCAGCTGCTCTCCATTTTAGATGTGCTGCTACTTGCAAGTAGCCTTATAATCATGTGGTTACCACAAGAAGCAATTATTTGGAAAGTGATAAAGTCTATTCTTGGTAACCTGGATCTGGTTCGTGTTTAGTCTGGAGTTCAGCCTATGCTTCCCTGGCAGCTCTAACTAGGGATGGAGAGCTTGTTCCTGTGGCAGACGCTCTTCATTTGTCCCTCCACTATGCTACCTTAAAACAACACCTCTGTCCAAAGCCACCAGAAACAGTATTCCAGCAGCCATAATTTCCAGCTGGAATTCCCTATAAAAATCCAGAACAAAGAAATAACTCAAACCAAAAAGCCAAGTAAAAATTTAATTGACTTAAATTATATTCTAAAGCAGCACAATTGGATTTATAAAAAATACTCCCTTTCTATGTTATTAGGTAATTCTGTTAGTGTACAGTGTAAGAACTGTGGAAATAAAATTCACAGCACATACCTTTGAGAAAATTGTTGATTTGCAAGGAACAGAACATTTGCTATTGATGCCGAATTGGTGTTTGTCGTATTCACCTTTAAGCTTGCAATATCTATTACCATAATCAGAAAAAGAAA
>JANHGB010034711.1:0-17612 GCA_026283785.1 Coracopsis vasa
GCGGTGTTCAAGGCCAGGTTGGACAGAGCCTTGGGTGACATGGTTTAGTGTGAGGTGTCCCTGCCTATGGCAGGGGGGTGGAACTAGATGATCTTAAGGTCCTTTCCAACCCTAACTAATTCTATGATTCTATGATTTAATCAGTGCCTCAACACAAAGGTCTTACTACATATATATCATGAGAAAATAAAGCTGTTCAGAATTGTTAAAACTAAGGTAACGCTTAACAAGCAACGTGGTATTTTTTGGCATAAGCAAGTCAAATTACTGTAGCGATAAACCACCTATATCACCTCTCAGTCACTGGTATATTGTATTAGTCTTTATCCACTGCCCCTTGATTAGACTGCTGAAAGATGGGAAGAGTTAAAGTCTATAGAAATAGACAGGAAGACCTGTCTATTTTTATTTCATTTTTATTTTGCTGATTTTACAAAACAGTAAGAAAGCATTTACCAGATGAATCATTACAGGGACAAAATATCAAGATGCAAATTAAGCTATATCTTTGCTTAATGACGACTATTAAATGCTTTCTGCATTAGTAACTGATGGGAATTTAAACATTAATCCAGTGAAATACATAGCTGAATCTTAGAACAAACAACAAAGATAAAGCAGTAAATTCATCCTCTGATCATGTTTTGTGTGAAGAGAGCATGGAGCAGGGGCTTTCTTGTGATTTCTTGAAAGCTATGTTAGGTGCCCAGAGACCCTCAATCAGAATATTGAGGAACTTTGTATCTGTATTATGCAAGTACTGAAAAATTACTGCAAGCTGTGTAATCATGTCTCATTCACTAGAACTTGCAGTATCATTTGCCCACAATCTACTGGCCATAACTAGAGCTTGGTGCAATGAAACATTTTTCTTGGCTCATTCTTCATTGTGTCTCTAAAACTGATCTTTTTCTGGAGAGTCTTCATTAATAAAACTTCCGTTGGTCTGGTCTTTACTTCACTGTCTATTCCTCTTCTCCTCCAAACACAAAAAGATAAAAGGATCCAAACATCTTCACTAAAATATTTCTTCTGAACTATTTTCACTAGACAAAAAAAACCCACAGGCTGTATAAATAGTAAACATTATTTTTGCAGCTTCTCTTGACTCTCTATGATTTCTTGAGATGGGGTTGAGAATGAAAGGAAAGGTAGCAAAAGTTTAAAAGAAAAGTTTAAAAATGTTCTCCTTGGAAACAATGCCAAAATTATATATTCAAGTAAAACCAAAAATCTAATTTAATAAAAATTTTGAAAATCTCAGAAAATAAATCATTTCTGTAGAGCATGAACAGGAGAAAGTCTAGGTCTGAGCAACTAGTTGAAACATCTCAAAAAAAAATCCATACAAAATATATTTTTTATAATTAGACTATTTTAATTTTCAGATAACCTCTCCTAGTCTGCTCTAGTAAAGTATTTCACATTCGCTTCCTATTCAGTTTGAAAGGTAATGATCAGTAATCTAATACAAAATTCTTGTATTTAAATGTCTTTTTTTGGGGATCAGTATTCTTCCAGTAATTACCTCTGATACCTTCTGATACCTTCTGAATATTTTCAATAAATCAAGGCTTAGATGAAAGATGGATTATGCTTACCAGCACTACTGCTGAGGAGAAGACAAGAAGCAGTCTTAGAAGTTAGTGATATTACTCAGGTAGTAATTACAATAATTTATATTCATTTCCCTAGCCCCCAGCCCTGCTCCAGCACCCCTTATGTCCAGCAGCATGCAATCCCACAACAGAGAGATCCTGTGTATTCTGCCTGCTCAACATGGGTTGCACTGCTGAAGCATACACTGATTCTGCCAATTACATTAGAATAAAATCAAGACTGAATGACTTTCTTAAAAGTAAAACCTATTCTCAAATTCCTCCATCATACAAGGTTACACTGTGATGCAATGCAACAGCTCCATTCTCCAGATGACTCCTTCATGTGAGGATACACATTCTTAATTGATTTAAAGAGTAAAAATTGAAGAAACAAGAATATAAATAATAAATGTCAGTACACTCCATCTATGTTGTTATTTTCTAAATATTCTTTGTATTTCTGGATGTTACAGTGTCTTTCAAATACCAACCAAATTACTAATCTCCTCACAAACTGGCTGATATAAAATGAATATTAACTGCATAGCTGCATTTTTTACCTCCTTGACTGTATTTTAGATGAATAACTAATTCAGCTCTCTTCGAAAGAAAAAAAAAAAACAAACCACACACACATACAAAAAAACCCCCAACAAAATAAAACCTCAAGGGGTTATCAAACTTAAGCAGGGTACCGGAAGGTACAAGACGTTCACATTTATATTCATCTGTGCAAATGGAAGGTATAATGCTGAGACACAGTGGCTGTTCTTTCCAGATAATTATATTTTGGGATTGCAATGAAGCAAACAAAATTTCTTCTATGTGGTGCAGAATTTCTTACTGCTAAAGATACTACATCTTACTGGCGTGAGCAGATAGTATAGTTTAGCGGTTAGAAAAGCTGCCTGCACTGTGAAAAAACAGCCTTTGAGCTGTTTCCTCAGTGCTACTTTCTATGCATGAAATGATCATCTTGAAGGGATCCATGATGCTGACCTTGAGACTCTCTGCAAAGAACCAGTTTTCTTTCAAGACTCACTATCCTGATTCCTACAGAAAAAAAAAAAAAAAAGCATCCAGGAGGCTGTACATACTGAAGACAAGGGTTTGGGTAATGTTTCCAAAGGACATTCCCTGGCTATTGTAAGACTCCTGACCAGATTCCCATGATCAGGCACTGCTCATCAGAGCCTGTCCTGCAAATCCTGCCCTGTCATTTATTTGTGTGCCAGACATGTCTCTCTTTAGTGTCTGTAGCTTAGATATAGATATAGCCTAGAAAAATTGCATGAAGCCCTTCATAAGCAGGAGGGAGAAGTTGAATGGCCCCTGTTCACTATCAAAGGCGAGGGGCAAGCTATAAATAAATAAAAGGAGGTTTTTGTCCTTCACGCAAACACAGTTAGGCTGTGGAAGTCCTTGCCACAGGATACTGTAGATGCAGATGCTTTATAGTGGTTCACAGAGAAGATGGCCAGGTCAGGGAAGAGAAATCCACTGAGGTTTCTGAAAACATAAAAGCAAGCCCTGCCACAGGAAGCAGAAGACATTAGAGATCTGGGATACCTGGGAAGGAATAGCCAGCATTGTATGTTTTATGGATTTTTAACACATTCCTTTGTGTTAAAAATCTACTTGTAAAAATACAAATTATAAAAAAAAACATAGGGGTAAAAAAATATTTCATTTTCACAGCACAGACTGACCTGGTTCTTAACATTGTACAGACATTGCTTTTCAGTTGCTATGTACCAAAAAATTATTTCACACCTCTGCCTACAAAACAGTGTTGTCTAAATTCAAAAGCAATCACACACAAACCTGTTTTTCCAATTCAAATTAATGTTAAAGATGTGTCAACTTTATACAAACCCAGAAAGCAGTATACATGTGGATTAAAACCATTTATAGAAACAACAGGGTTTTAAACTGCTAAGATAATTTTATCTACTGGATATTCAAGGAGGACTGGGAGAAAGCGAAATACAATTAGAGTGGATATTCAGATACCAGACTTCCTAGTACCTCAACTTTATAGATTAAACACTTTGTTATGTTCATAAAATTCAAAAGAAAATGTCAAGTTTCTTCATATTGTATGAGTTTGGGCAAAAACACTGATGCAAGAAAGCAGGAGGGTAGAAAGTTTCAGCTTGTCTACTGTTTAGAAGAGGGTTAAAAAAAAACAACCTGGGCATGCACTTATTGCTTATATCAGAGGATGATGGAGATGACGTTGTTACCTGAAAACTAGTTTTAAATATTTTGGGTAAAATAAAATATCCTCTTTTTTTCATTCTTCAGCTGTGATCATTCACTTTTGTGACACCCCTGTAATCAAAGTTCTGTTTATCTTCTATACTTTCTCAATGTTCTGTCAAGGCTCTTGATGAAGAAAAAACTAAGTATGTCAAATATAAAGACTCAAACAACACTACAGACCCTACATTTGCTGCAGTGATTAGAACGCAATCATAAAAAAAAAATAAGAAAAAAAATAAATAAGAGAATAGAAATAAAATAATCCCCAAATGTGCTTTGAAGAATAGACCAATCTTTGGTTCATTTCTTTACTGAAAAACATTACTGACTTTGTTACCAGAAGTCTTAATTTTGAATTGCATCTTGAGGGCATTTTACAAGATTTGCCTGTATGTGCAGTACAGTAATTACTTTTTGAAGTGCACTTGAAAAAGGACATGAAGTCAGCAGGTTTATTATCTCAGAGCTTTTTTATTTAATTAAAACTCATTAACAGTAATCATCGATATACAGCTGCTGAACATAGAATCATAGAATCAACTAGGCTGGAAAAGACCTTTAAGATCATCACATGCCCAAATAGAGATCTTTAATGAGAACCTGTAAGATACAGGCTTTAAAGCTTGCTCCGGTTGGATTTATGGCAAAATTCAAGGTTTTACCTTCGCTATAGAAAGGACAGCAAACATGATAACAAAATTATCACTATTAAACATTAAATGTTGAGCTTATTGTGATTAAAGGTTAAGCTTAGTAGAAATATACTAATGCGTATTATATTCCCTTCATGAATGTGTTGTGTACTAAGTCTGTTCCTGATTTATGGCATTAGAAACCTTCCAGTCACACACTGTAATGTACATGCTCAGTCACAGCTGAATCACTCACTAATGTGCTATATTCCCTGATGAGCTGGCCAACTTAATACCCAGTCTGATGCCAGAAACTCAACACAATGAAAGTCTCGTCATTGACATTCTGGTGTAACATCTAATAACAGTTAGATTCCTTTTCCTTGGTATTGTATTTTGCTATTGTCATTCCAACAACAGATGCTTTTCTTATAAACCACTGAATTTACTCAAATGTAAATGTCGGGCGGACCAAGTGAATGCACAGTCCATGAACCTGCACTAGGGAAAATGAGCTCACATCTGTCTCATTATAATATATTACATTTCCATGTCATTTACTTTCAATTCTTAGCATAGTTTCAAGCAACTTTTCAATTTCCAAACCAAGCAGCATCTTAGAAAAAGTTAGGTGATTTTTTTCCTGCTATGTCAGAAAATATATTGTCTGTTGGCATATTTTTACACTGTCACACGAGATCGCAGCACAATGCTGCTCTCACAAATACATTGTTTAACCAGACAGCAAAGCAATAAAAGAAACCGCTATGCAAAAGTTACCAATGCAGAAATTCTAGTCAGGTTTTCTGATGAACACCAATGCATAATTCCAGGTATCATGTACATAAATGAGTATAAATTTTTTACACTGCATAATTAAATGAATGGGATTTCACAGGGAAAAGTAAGAATACAGCCAGGCTCCAGCAATCTACAATTATATGGATTGTAGTGCTGCAGATTTACAGATATTTAGTGATGCAGGTAATGTCTCAAGGAGTTTCTGAAGTACTTTAGTATTTAGGGAATTAGGTTCTCAGATGTTTTCTGCTACATCTAATTAGTTGCACCTTTAGGCACATCAGTACGTAAACCAAATCTTGTTACTGAATTCAATACATGCAGATTAAAATAATGAGTTGTATGTGGATAACAAGTTCCAGATCAGTCTCCATATAAATCATTTAATGTAAGCAATATTAAATATTAAATTTTAAGAGCATTATGACAATTGGTTTGTCTGATATTCTTGAAGACATTGGGGAAAACCCAGTAAATTCTGAAAGTCCAAAATACACTAACATGGTGAAAAGTGCAACTCCATTTGTCCTAAAATATAAAGCAATTTCAGTTGCTGCAGTTTTACCGTTATTTCAAAGTGATGGCCAGTTTCCTCTTTACTTGCAAGAAACTTCAGGCTGCTTCATCCAAAATTAGCCTGTTCCTTTCCAGTCTTTCAATATTTTCTTATTGTCAAGAATTTTAAATGAATATTTTATTGTCAAATTCCCTGGCAGCAGTCCATGTGAGTTGGGAGCATAATTAGAATATGAATGAGAAAATTAATTTGGTGGTAACAGTTTGGAAAATTAGTTTTCAGCTGCCATTTTTTGTTAGGTCTTTCTTTTTCTGAATGTCTGTGAAGTGATTGACATCATATTTGTGAAATACATAGGATGCTTAAAAATAAACACATGGATGGGGGATACACCCAACACCAAAATGCTATATTGTATTTAAGTTGAATGAGTACACTACATGGAAACGCAGGGGTTTACCTGCTTTTTCTTTTTTTTTTTTCGCCAGATTCCATCAGAAACCCAACTCTCACACACTAAAAAGAGGTTTTGAGACTACAAAAGAATAAATTTATTGTTCTTTTTCTCAAAAGGTCAGTTGCTATATAGCTTTACTGTCCAAACACTGGTCTACAGACATATTTTGTATCTCAGCAGCACTGCTAAAACTCAGTGGTTCTGTGAACCACTGGAAAGTTTGCACTAAAAGTGGAGTTAATTACCTCAGGAATAAGAATTTTACCAAAAGAAATAAGTGTTAATTACTTTGAGAAAAATATTTAGCATAAAAGTCATGTTTATTGAAAAATAGATTTGATAAATATAGTAGAACATCTGGACAAGATTAATATTTGAACCTTGTGGATCTTAGACAAGTAAATGTAAGGTAAATATGATACGGTGATAGCTTTCTCACCACTGTACTTCTATGTACTTTTTTTATTATTATTATTTAACCTTGGCATTTTAACTTTTTTATCTCATATATATTCTCCTGACATACAACAAAATAAATTTTTAGATCTTGATAAAGCATTTTTAGCTCTACTATATTACCACACAAATGCGAAGATGCGGATATCTTATTAAAATGTCACTGTTTCAGAGATGCCTTTGGTGCAAATGCTGTTATTTAGATGAAAACTGATTATCACAATAGTAACAGATCTCATTCTGTAAGATCGCATTTTAGTCCAGCCTGTTTTGGAAGTCTACAGCTGTAAAGCCTCCTATCTTTCTCTTGGATCCTTCAAGCAGACACATTTTGTTTGTTCTTATAATAAAACACATGTCTGTCCTTTAGCTGATTAGTGCATCAATGAGAACATAACAAGATATTCACTGTTTCCAAAGGTTTGCACATCAGAAAGAACTTTAAGTAGCTTGGTGAAATGAATTTGATTTGATAAAACCTCAAAACTGCAGGGTGATAGAGCTGGAGGATGTTGTTGATGCCTTGCATTTTGCATAATTAGTGCATATAAGTGGTCCAGATATGCATCTTTGTAACGAAATTCTTATCGTTTATGTATGTGAAAACTTTAGCATCTGAGCTTTTCCAAATTAATGTTCATAAACAAACACTGAAAATTTCAAATATTATACTTAAAATTTAAAAACCCACAAATCTTTGCAATAACCATATAAAGAAAATGGACATTAAGTCAATCTCCATAGCAGAAGCTCTTCACCATATAGATCTCTTCATAGATCCTGGTTGGGCAGCACAGTACCCTGCTGTGCTCATGCAAGGGATTCCTCTCTGAAATTTATTGCTCAGAATAATCACTAACAGTGCACTGGGTTTGGTACTCCTGGTGATCACTATAAAAAACACATAGTTTCAAAAGGACTTAAAAGTGTACTCCTGTTCTGCTTAGACTATCTGAATAGCTAGATTTACCTGTGCTGTAAGAGAGGTATTACTGCTTGATCCTGAGAAAAGGCACAGACCTAAAGCATGCAAACTTTCCAGTCACCCAGGTTTCATCGGAAAAACTTGCCCTCATTCAATCCACTGTCAGAAAGGGAGAAGATAACAGCTGCACACATTCTCACATCATCTGCAGTTCAAAAAGCAGCAGGGAAGTGGACAAGCAGTAAGCTCTGTAGGCATATCTCCCTAGTGAATTAGCAGCCTTCCCCCACAATCAGCAATCACAGTTCACTTACTACTCATGAAATGTAACACAGTAGGCAAGGTAAAAAAAGAGGGACATACTGATACCTTTCCTGCCTTCTAGGTTTCTTTATTCTGACTGTGTACGTAGATGTTCATGAATGTAAATATCAGTTTAATGTATCTTTTGACATTATTTGTCTTATTTCTATAGTGTTGCAGCAAACATATTGGAACAGCAGCAGGGTCCTGCCATCACTGGATTTAAGCTAGCTGGATTTAAATATTTCTTTAAAAGGATGTATAAACAGTCAAGAAAATACTTAGAATAGCAAGCAGCAAAACCAAAGGAACAGGTCAAACTGAGATGAGAAAACGTGTACCAATATCAGCATACAATAGCACCTCCACTAACAGCCACTCAACCCATAATCTCGTAACAGACCAGAAGGTTAAGTCCTCATGGGCTTTTCTCCCTATGAAAACAAAGAGAATTTTCTATTCAAAATAACCAGGAATAATAAAATGTAGATCTATATGTGTGCCAATATTTAGAAGAAAATGTATTAAAAAAATTAAAATTGAGAGTAGTCAGATATATTAAGTTGGTTCTCAGAAAAATCTCCTGAAATCATATCACTGCTGTTTTATCTATGCAGTCACATGATTACTGAACTGCATTAGGGACATATAGCTACTCACTGTACACTCTGAACTGCTGTAGGGAACAGAGGGCTTATGTTAAAAGGTCAACTGTATTAACTCTCTTTAAATGTCTTTTGCTCAAACATGAATCCTTAACCAGTTCACATTTGTTAACTACCTTCTCCTTTTCCTAAAATTCTTGCCCCGCTTTTAAGGTGAAATAAAAACACTGTCACAGAATCATAGAATAACTCAGTTGGCATGATCCTCTGAAGATTCCTCCAGGGCTTGGTAGGATGAGAAGACAACATAGAGGAAAAATAAAAAACACAAACCAAACCCTAATATAAACTTAGGTTTATGTATCTAGTCTCCGCATGTTCAAAAGCACACCGTAGCCAGCTACCTCTCATGTCACAGGACCTGGTAACACATTGTCTAAGGGACTTTCAGAGCCTTGATTAGTAAACTAAGTCTTTAAATAAAAAAAGTCATCTGCACGGCACTTACTTCCTTCTGCAGAAAGAATAATTTGAAACTTTAAAAGACTATCCACATTCCTTTAAGTTTTTCCTCTCTTCCTTATTGATATTCTGCTGCATCACAGCACTGACCTCAAAGGTCAAAGGACTAACGGTCTTCGCTACAGCAATAATTCAACTTTAAATCAACTGCTAGGGAGGGTTGTAAAACTTCCAAAATGGGAGTACTGCCTCTCTACCCACCCAGATGAAAGCATGACCTCCACAAGTCTCAAATTTACACTGAATTGATGTGTTTAACCATTTTAATATTAAATCTGTTATATACTCCAGTGGTCCCTGCTCCTTCAAAACTTTACCATCTGATTAGAGAAATAATAAATGCAAACTCTACATTCTGATTAACAGGTCATGAATATCACAAGAAGGCAGCAAGTGACATTTTTTGTTCATTTTGCAAGCCTTCGTGTAATCAGCATCACAAATATTTTGGCAGGGTTTGTTTACTGAATCTGCACTGGAACAAAATCCTGTTTTATTCTTATTTTGGCTCTTCTACAGGAAATGCAATAATGTTTTAGGTGTCTAGATTCTAATAGCTGTGTGTTCTGATTCAAACTCCACATGGCCATCTACCTGAAGTTAGTCCATCTAACCCAACTGGGGCAAAGATTGCAAACAAACAAACAAAAAAACCCACCAAAAAAACCCACAAAACCAAGAAAAACCCCACACCGAGATTCAAAGAACTGAGTGCACCAAAGCACATAACTCAAGGTCTCTACACCTAAGGCTGAGCTGGTGATTTCGTTATTGGGGAGTTTGAGCAGCCAGACACAACCCTGTAGTGTCATTACTTAACATACTGTCTATCAGCCACTATAAGTAAACTGTTAATGTCAAAGACAAACAGGTTTGTTTTGAGATTGGAAATAGGTAACTTGTTCTATCAACTCAGATTAAATCTTACTGTTCCTTCCATGGAAGTGTTCAAGGCCAGGCTGGACAGAGCTTTGAGGAACCTGCTTTAGTGGAAGGTATCCCTGCCCACGCAGAGGGATTAGAATGAGATATCTTTAAGGTCCCTTCCAACCCAAACAATTCTCTGATTTTCTGATTCCATGCTGGACTGGGGACATGCAGAGGAAAAGAGCAGTACTTGGCGGGCAAGAGGTGCCCCACACTTCCCTTGTAATACCAGGGACCAGGGAATATTATCAGTACCAAAATGTAAAACATATTAACTAACCTGAGGGAACTATCAAGAATACAGCAGAAGGATATACAGCAGAAGAATACAGTCAGAGCCACTGTTCCCCAACCTATCCAGAGATGAACACCTAAGGCAAGGTGGGTACCCTAGAAGAGGCTGAAGAAAAGAGAATATAGCATAGAGTAGCAAGCATCTTAGGAAGGACAAAACTTGTCTCTGCATAATTTTTCTGATACTCCATGGAAATCATTATTGCAATTAGTTCTGGGAATGGAGGAAACAGTGCTGAACTTAAAACCTAAGGATGTTGGAGATGATATATGGAAACAAGTATCCTAACTGACCTTTCTAGAAATTAGAGAAAAGTCTGCCTTGGAGAACTATAATAGATTTTGATCTCAGGGAGGTCAAGATAAATCTGAGGCCACTGAGGATATGACGGACATATACTTCTATATATAAAAAAGAATGTGATCTATGCTTTTTAAAAACAAGTGAAGCAGACCTGAGTGGAAACATCATGAAGTTTTATTTTAACTAGTATCTTAAGAGATTTCGCTGGCTTTTTCTGATGATGATGGGATTTTGCTGTATTTACAATAGCCATGTAGCTACATATCCAAACAATGGTCGTGCAAATCAGTTGTGCAGACAGAAGCACACTAATTTAAATATTTAAGAGGCAGAAGTCAGCCATGTAGTAGGCTTTTTCATGGTATATTAGAAGATTTAGAAACAAAATCTATTAACATTCTTCTGCGCACAAAAGGTTGATTTAGGAGAGACTAGATGAATTAATAATCAAATACAGTAATGCATATTAACTAAAGAAAAATATGCTATAGAAGGTAGAGACATGGTAGAGAAAGTCTGGTTAAAATGAAGACTCAAGTACTAATTGTTTCCAGCAGAATGGAAGCATCCTTGCAAAATGTTATTTTTATCTTGATCCAGACCCTGTGATCTTTATTCATTTATTTTGTATTAAGACGAGATAATGTTTGGGGGCCTGTTTCCGTCACTGCTAAATGTATGAATTAACTGGCTTTTTGCCTCAACTGATACTTTCTGAATGAATTAGGACATTAATTCTAAGGAAGACACACTGCAGCAGCATGCTGCACAAGGCTCTTCATATACTTTTCTGTGCCAGCAGAGAAAATCAGTTTCCTGATTTTGCCATTCCATTTCTTTTCTTAGGGATCTGTTGTGCCTGTAAAATCTTGGCAATGCTAAAGAATATTACATGCTGGATAGGAACAGCTGTGACTACCATCATTTGTGTGAAGAAGATATTATGGGAAGAGAAAGCATTATATGGCTCCACCTCCATTTTTGCATGCTGTTGCAGAGCCCCTTCTCACTCTTGCTCTCTGCTGTCCAGTCTCTCCTGTGGTGGAATAGGTCATCTAGTCACTGCCAAGTAGGAAATCTGTTAATGGCAGGGGCAGTTCCCAGAAGAGGAGGGTCATCAAATACATCAACAGGGCTGGCACCTTTCACCAGACCTGCAGAGTCAATTGCTCTCTCCTCTCTAGTTCAGCATTTGATGTAAACTCTCTAGAGCTTAATGAAGCTTGATGGTAGAGGAATGAGGAGACTGCATTCATTCAGTTATTACTGTCCAGGCTGCACCGATTCTTTGACTAAAACACAACTTCAATCACCAGTGATCTTAAGATGGCTTCTGTCTCAAATGCACCTTTTACAAAGTGGTTCTATGTAGAGGTGTCTCCCAGCCGGAATTCAGGATCAGCTCCGTATCACACTGTTATTAATAGCATTTCAGAAAAACCGTACAACCCTGTATCATCATGAAATTCATATACAGAGATATAATTTTGCTCTTACGTATGGCTCCTACGTATTTCAGAGCCAGGGCGGGGAGGAAGAAGTGAGATATTTGCACAGAGATGCTATGTCTATTTCACAGGACTTATCTTCAGCCCTTCACATGGGCACCTAGAAACCAGGAAGTCCTCAGACTCAACAGATATAGCAAGATATTGATGAATAATAAGCCCGCTTTAAGAGGACTTCAGGATTATCCAAGACGGCAAAGAATGTCTCAAAGTTTTGTTCCATCCAGATGCAAAAGCAGTGGGCTGGCACTATCATCCATTCTATGTCCAGAAATTGAAGCCCCCTTCTGCCCCAGGGTCCTTGCCTTGTTAGATTCAGAAGTGGTGCAAGGAACGACAAGTGGCTACAAGAGAAATGCAGGCAGTGCAGTAAGTAATACAGAAAAGCTACAAGCCTCAGACCAGATTGGTGGGAGAAAGGAGGAAGGAGGTTGAAAAAGAAAAGGTATTCTACGGAGTCATAATTACTGAATCCCTGGAGAAAATGGTGAAATTATGTCAGTTTTCAGAAACAGAGATTAAAACAGTAAAAAAACTGAAGAGCAAGCAAACTGCTTGTGATTCCAATATTCACAAGCAACAAATGGGAGAGATTTTCAGTTACTTTGTGTACTGAATACAAACCAAAGTCTAGAGATTAAATGTCAACAAATGAAGGCAAAGCATTAATCTATTGTGCCATATCACCTCACTTCCAAATCACTAACAAGCTACTATCTATCTTATCTCTGCTTCACTTATCGACAACCTCCATTTGTTTCATCAAGAAAAGGGACAATCCATTCAGGACTCGGCATACATCATCCTAAATGGAAATACTATGCAATAAATGGCAGCAAAGAGACTGACTTTGTGTGCTATAAGCAGAGCATGCCTTGCTTTGGTACAAAAGTATGCAGTAGAAAAGTATGAAAAGCATTATTTTCTTCCCTTTATGTATACCTCTCTCAAACATGTGCACTCAACTCACTCTCTTTGGAGAACAGCAGGAACTGTTTTTTGTTCATACCTCTAGAAAAGAGAACTAAGTCTGAAATCGTTCTTTCACAGTCCACACCAACACGGCCAACTGCTCACATCAGCTGTTGGGGGAGCAGGCTTCGTTTTCAGTACCTTTAGGTAAAATCATGTAACCTCTAGGACAGCTCTCCTGACTATTTCTTGCAACAAGATTTTTTCTAATGCAACAAGACACTCAATGAGAACAGGCTTTCAAGCAGACAGCAGTATCATAGAGAGCTAAAGAGCTGTATTTAAGAGCTTTTCAAGAACCAAAGTATATTGAGGAGCCCAGTACCTATATGAGGTTCCTCACAGGAGAACAGGAGACATTATTCTTTATAATCATTACATTTAAATGGTGTAGAAGACAGTTTTGTGTTTATTCAGTTCATACCTGTAGCTCATGTTCTTCAGAAAGGCTTTGTGGTGACTAACCCATCTGTCTTCAACAGACAGAAGGTCATAAAATGAGCAACCTCAATAAAACTTCCAAAATTCTCCAACTTTAGCTCCCTTTTAATCTGTGAGATCCAACACAACAAGCACATAAAATAGGAAAGTAGAAAGATTTTGTTGGCAAGAGCTTGCAAGGTATCTGCACACAGATTATTTGCAGGTGAAACAAAAAAGTCAAGGGATTACTGTCTCTTGGCCAATATCACTACAGTAGGTGTGATAACTGAGTAGGAGAAATTACGCATTAACATTCAAAAAAAAAGTTGGATGCTGTGGTTATGGTGACATTTATAATGTAACCATTAGGGAGGTTTGAAGATGATTTTGTTGCTTTACAGTACCAGCAGACTCATGAATGCAGAGCTGCTACAATTCACCTTCAGTTTGTATTTAAAATAATTTCAAAATAAATGAAAGGTCCAACCCCGTGCTTTTTTTTAATTGAAAGCTAAGATTCCTCAATGCATCTGTGTAACAAGATGTCTCTGGCAAACCTCAAGGCCAAAGCAAAATAAAAATATCACAGAGCAGACAAGATCCCAGGTACAGGTCACCACCAGAGACAGATAACAGACTTGATGGACCATTAGTCTAGTCCGCTGTGCCTGTACTCAGTCAGAAGGGAAGTAGGCAGTAAAAGAAACACTGCAGATCAGAATGGAAAGGATGAAAATTATGCACAGAAGTCAGCTGAAAAGAGAAGCTTCTCACTGAGTTTCCCACTAACATTTTATCACATTATGGCTGAAAAGAAATACTTATGCCTTGCCAGGTTAACTACTCTGCAAATAAATATATTGCAAGCTGGGCTGAGGAGATGTAAAATCAATGCTATAAACGTGTGTCAATGCTAATATTGGCTCATATTTCCACAGTTTACAGCATTTAACCTACACCTCAGAAAAGTTAATAATCATTATATCAATAATGAAGGGCATTGTGGCAACAGCAACTAAGAAAATTTTGTAGTTTTATCACAACAAAGTCTGAAATAGCATGACACTTTAAAACTGGACAGTTGAGCAAAAATTCTGCCCTGCCTACCTGCACACTTATCAAGTATAATTTTTGCACTGCATTTATTGCTGTAACTAGAATGACAAGGTTACTGAATTTAAAAAGAAAAGACAGAGAACAGCATGCCAGAAAGCTGACTAATAGTAAAGTTCTGATAAAAGCATTAGTCATAACAGAATAATCAGATAAAATCAGGTGAATAAGTTCACTTGTAAATCTGAGGAAACATAATATTTCTGATGCTTAAGTAACAGCATAAATTATTTGCTAATGCAATACAGTATTCGCTTTCTAATGCATGATTGTACTTTTGAATATAAATGCAGTATAATTAGTTGAAATAATAAAGCAACAAATCCTGTGTGTTTATCAGAGAATGTATATAAAGAAGCAGATAAAAGTGTCTTTACTTGGTAATATTTCAAGATAGTTACAGTGTGCGCTACACATCTGCAATAGTTTACATTCACGGTAACAGGATGGACTGTGTTGATAAGCACAAAATCAGAATGATATGAGCCTTGGCTTAGTTCTTAATGCTAAACTCTCTGTAAATGTGAAAGCTGGGCTCTGGAGATAGTAGATAAAATGTCATATTTGAACAAATTATATTGGGCAAAACTAACTTGAGGTCCCAGAAACAGAACTACAGTGAGGGAGCAAAACCACAAGGGTAGTAACTTCCCAGATAGTATCTAGACTTCATTCAGAACAAGACAGAAGAACATGTATTAGAGACATCTCTATTTTGTTCAATTACAGAGAGAAAAACACTTTTAGTGGAATTCTAAACATTTGAGATGCGATATGCATTTTTAGGTCACCCAGGCCATCCTTCATCACTTCTGGAACTGAACTATGCCACCTGACAAGCATTTTAGTGCTTTGTCCAGATTACTTTTAAATTACAAGAGGAGACTAGGAATATGCAAGAAGGCAACACTTGAATTCATTTCACTGGCTTGCATGAAATAATAATGTTAGTATAGCCAGTAACACCTATAGTAGCCAAGAGAATGGTTGAGTATTGCCAATATGATGTTATGCTTTTAGGATTTCAGACTCAAACTGTTTGTTCCTCATGGGTATATTTTTCCTACATTATTCCAGACCCTATTTTCTGACATGTATTTCACGAGTTTAATATCTCCCAATTTTAGAAACACAATTAAAAAAAAAAAAAAAAATCAATAGCATAGCTAGGTAATTTACTATTGGGCCTTACCACTGATATGCTTTCATCACTGTTGTCATTATGTTTGTATGAAAAAATATGAAAACTGTTTCTCAGTTTTTCTCACCATTACCAAGGTTGTCATTACTCCAAAATCACCAAAGCCTTTCTTGTATTTTTGTTGTAATACATTCATACAGCTATTTGCAAGTCATGTTAGTCTTATTTTTCTTTATTAAAAGTCTGCTTCATTTTGAGCAATGTTTGCTTCTCAGTACCACTGACAAGTGTACTAGAAAGTCATATATATATATGCGTGCATGCAGACCAATCATTCATCTGTCTTCCTGTGCAGTAAAAACTATCATATAGATTAGAATTCACTTGTTGTGATACTTTGCTGTTCTGACCGTTCGTTTTCAAGTCTTAACTTGTAGCTTTAATACTTTCTTCTCTTATGAACAGCCAGGTCTTAAGGGATGACTATAAAATATTTTGCAGATAAAGTCTTAAAACTCCCACAGGTTAAACACAAGCAAATCAGGGCGTTCTTTGGAAACAGCTAACAGCCAGAACATTCTCTACAAATGTTTCCCAGTAAACCCTGGAAATTCAAATCAGCTCTAGACAGCCATCATATCTTATACATTTCCTTAAATAACAATACTAGGAAACATGAATCCTGCACTCTTTTGGAAAGCCTGGCTTTTAGGAAAAGAAAGGAATTAAGACTAAGAAAACCTGGGCGTGACAGGCAGTAGCAAGACTTGGCAGAAAACTCAGGAGGTAAAATAATGTTCACACTTCCCTAAAACATTTGAAATACTGTTGAAGAGTGAAGTAGGATCTGTGCCTTGCTAGAGGTTATCTTAAAAACCAAAGTAGCTCAAGTAAATGGCAGACATGGAGAAAGACTGCTACAGAGAGAGTACAAAAATGGCACAACACAGACTCAGAGAACTGAAACAAATAAACTAAATTTAGAAAGATGGGGGAGGGGAAGGCTCTCATTTATTTCACACTTCTGAGTCATAATCATGTAAAGCATATCAGACATACAGCTTTCCTGGGCAACTGATGCCCTAACTTCCACAAAACTTCAATATTGGGAAAGAACCTGTTAGTAATGAGCTGACACATAATGTAAAATGTGACAAGGCAGTTTCTGTGGGAACCACCAGCAATCTCTGATAGATGGAGATGTTATATAAAAACTGCTGCTTCACAGAGTCTGGTGTTTACTACAATTCAGGAAGAGATATCTGAAGAACAAGGTGATGCTAAAGTAAAATAGTTGAACATGAAGAAGTGAAGTTTTTAACACAAAAAAACCCACCCCAATTAATTTGGCTCAAGCCTTCCTTTTTATTCATACCTTTCTAAACACAATCCCCACATAAGGTAATCAGTTCAGGATCACCCCTTCAGAAGACAGCTTATAACAGTTTCTTATATTTCACTGTTTTACAAAGGCCTGTAATATCTATTTTAGCCCAGGGCAAAGGATGATTTTGCTATTGTGAACACCTGAGCAGAAAGCATATAATATGATTTAGGAAATCTCCAGTACGTCAAGGCTGGGTTTTGTCAACCGCATGTCGCTGTCTGTTTTCCACGCCACCTGTTCAACTTGACTTGTTAAAATATTTGTAAAAGAATTGGGACTGCAGCCACCATGAAAAAAATAGATTTAAAGTACAAAAGCAGATAAATCTTTATTAGCAGTTCTAAATACCACCTCACTAGGTACCCTTACTGGACGGACTATGTGTCAAATGTCACTGTCCTTGAACGGGCAGGGGTCACCAGTATTGAGGCCATATTGCTGAAATCACAGCTGCGCTGG